>CAAKMX010028189.1:0-13290 GCA_901111305.1 Anguilla megastoma | reverse complement strand
CCCTCGTTCTCCTGCCCTTCTCCTCCTCTCCCTGTCTTTCTCCTGGCCTCCTCCTCCTCCCCCTCTTTCTCCTGGCCTCCTCCTCTCCCTCTCTTTCTCCTGGCCTCCTCCTCCTCCCCCTCTTTCTCCTGGCCTCCTCCTCCTCCCCATCTTTCTCCTGCCATCCTCCTCCTCCCCCTCTTTCTCCTGGCCTCCTCTGTGCAGGAGCAAATGAAGGCTAAGAGGAAGGAGGCGGAGCTCCGTCAGGTGCAGTCTCAGGCTCACGGGCTGCAGATGAGACTGAAATACTCTCAGAGCGACTTGGAGCAGACCAAGACTCGCCACCTGTCCCTCAACATGCAGGTATGCACCTGTCTGCAGCCAGTCAGGCCGTCCACCGCCACGTGCACCTGTGTCAGCTGACTTGGTGTGCCAGCCCCACTACCCTCTCTGTAAGGGTCGTGTTGCATTAACCTGACCTCTCTCTGCAGGAGGAGTTGTGTATTGATTCTGCCCTTTTCTGGAGGGGTAGTTGTGTATTAACCCTGCCCCTTTCTGCAGGAGTACTTGTATATTAACCCCGCCCCTCTCTGCAGGAGAAGTCAAAGTTGGAGAGTGAGCTAGCCAATTTTGGGCCTCGAATCAATGACATCAAGAGGATCATCCAGTCTCGTGAGAGAGATATTAAAGAGCTCAGAGATCGCATGAACTTGGTGAGAGACTAAGTTCTTAATGCGCATATACAGACACACAGACACGCACACACACTGTAAATTATGCCACGCTTTCTTGGCTCATGTACGTAATAATATTGTCGTCATGCTATAATCTGTTCTGGTGACAGGTTGTTCAGATGGGTCTTTGTAACAGTAGCAGCAGCCTTTTCTGAAAGGGTTTGTTAGTGAGCTTGTGCAGTTTTGGGTGGAGACTGAGGCAGTTGCTGTGGTCTTACAGGTGGAGGATGAGGTGTTTGTGGAGTTCTGTGAGGAGATCGGCGTGAGAAACATCAGGGAGTTTGAGGAGGAGAAAGTCAAGAGGCAGAACGAGATCGCCAAGAAGCGGTGAGTTCCTCCTGTTGGGCAAGTGAGAATTTGTTTAAAATGCAACAATTTCTGAATCCAGCAGTTTCAACAGCTAACACCCTTGTTTAATATCCACATGCGCATCAACAGTTACAACTTCACACTTATCCAACATAGATTGGATTTAATTTGTTAATTATTATCAAAGATATCAATCAAATCGCCAAATTTGTTGTTAGGCAGAGCAACCTTTTGAATCAACCTTTATCATTTATTTTAAAGAGGTAGACTACCAGTTCAGGCACCGTGTAAGCACTGTACCATTTCCCATAGGTTGTTTGCTTTGATTAGGGTTTCAATGTGACTTAATTGCCCCTGGGACATTTCCTTTTATGTTTGTGGTAGGGAGAGGGACAGAGAAAACCACTGGACCTTGAACAAATTTTACCCTGTTACATTGTTTCTCTCTCGAAGGCTGTAATCTAAACACTAGATAACTGACCCTCCATGTATGTCTTCTGGCTTCACCTTTGACCCTCAGCCTCACCTTTGACCCTTGTGTTAATCTGCCATGCAGGCTGGAGTTTGAGACCCAGAAGACCCGACTGGGGATTCAGCTGGACTATGAGAAGAACCAGCTGAAGGAGGACCAGGAGAAGGTTCAGATGTGGGAGCAGACAGTGAAGAAGGATGAGAGTGAGATTGAGAGACTAAAGAAGGTAAAGAGGGAGGGAAGGACATGGGGTAGATGGGTGTTCAGCGACGGAGGAGAGGAAAGAACAGTACTGTAAGGGCCTGACGCATTCCCAATGTTAAACCCCCCTCCCTTCCTTCTCTTTCTCTCTCAGGAGGAGCAGAGGCATATGAAGATCATAGATGAGACCATGGCACAGCTGCAGGACCTGAAGAATCAGCACCTCACCAAGAAGTCTGAGGTCAATGACAAGAACCACGAGATGGAGGAGATCCGCAAGAAGCTGGGCGGTGCCAACAAGTGAGAATCGAACGCACACATGCACATTCGTGTGCTTTTGCGAGTGCACACACTTTTTCAGACAAGCAAAATATAGTCTTGATAAGTCCGCATTGATGGCAGTTCTCTGTGGCTAGAGGATTGGTTGTGCTTTGAAATGAATATCCACTTTGAAGGGTTGTATTGTGTGCCTGTGCTGTACTGTGGTGTAATGACTGTACTGCAGTGTGGCACAACTCCTGTCTGTACTGCAGTGTCGTGTAATGAGTGTGTGTACTGCAGTGTGGCATAATTCATGTCTGTACTGCAGTGTGGCATAACCCCTGTCTATACTATAGTGTATTGTAATGAGTGTGTGTACTGTAGTGTCGTGTAATGAGTGTGTACTGCAGTGTTGTGCAATGAGTGTGTGTTGTAATGAGTGTGTACTGCAGTGTTGTGTAATAAGTGTCTGTGTAATGAGTGTGTGTAGTATAGTCTGTGTAATGAGTGTGTGTATTGCAGTGCTGTGTAATGAGTGTGTGTGCTGCAGGGAGTTGACACAGCTGCAGAAAGAGGTGACTGCCATAGAGACCAAGCTGGAGCAGAAGCGCAGCGACAGACACAACCTGCTGCAGGCCTGCAAGATGCAGGACATACGACTTCCCCTCAAATCCGGAACCATGGACGACATCAGCCAGGGGGAGGTACGGTCACGCTTACCACACACAACACAACACACGTGAACAAAAAGACAAAATTCAGGACATGCACACAAATATTTGATATGTGTAGTTAAAACAGTAGCACTATAACTTTCTCTCTCTCTCCTTGTGTGGATGACTCAGGGGAGCTCGCAGACTGAAGAGTCCATGAGCAGTCAGAAGACCTCCAGCACCGTGCTGGCCAAAGAAGCCCTGATTGAGATTGACTACAGCAATCTGTCGGAGGATCTGAAGGTGAGCCGCTAACTGCTGAACCTGTCTGTAGCAACGGAGCTATGACTGCTGGCTGCTAAAGGGTCTGTGTAGCAAGGGCAGGCTGTCATTGAGGCTAATGGAGGCTGAACCTCCTAATGGGTGTAAATTAAAACAAAAAAAAATTGTCTGCAAATATGTATGTTTTTAATTAGAATTTGGTCCATATGTGTAGCGAGCGTGCCTCTCTCAATGTGCCCTGAAAGTCGGTTCTCTCTTAATTCTGCCCATGCGCAGTACACTCATGAAGCTGTTCTGCTGTTCGCCTCACTCAGAACGATTTCACGTTACCATTCCTCTAAGCGGTTTCTGCAGAAAGGGACAACATGAGCTGAGCCCAGTGAGAAAGCATGTTTGTGTGGCCAGCCTCAGCCACACCCCCTTCCTGTGAGTGACAGCGCGAGTGACAGAAATGATGTTTTGCAGCCCAGAACCTAGGGGAAATGTTTGCTTATTGCTCTGATTTGCTGGCCAAACGTTCTGACTCCTGCCACCATCAGCGCTGCCCTTATTTTAAATAAATAAACATGGTCAAATCATGTTGCTAGGTTCTTTCTTTCCTACTGGTAAACTCCAGTGAACTAGCTAGTCACTTTCTGGCTAGCCAACTAGCTGCCCGATTAACATGCTAGTTTGAATGCCTAGCTTTCTTGCTAGCTGGGTGACTAGCTAGCTTGTTGACGAAAAAGCCATAAATAATTTCATGCCTCAGTCAACAAGCCAGGAAAGTAAAAGTCTGGTAAGCATTTTAGACAGGAAAGTCATAATTTTAAGATTGCAATGGACTTCAGTCATATTTTTCAGCCTACTATTGCTAATGTCATTATTCCTTTTCAATCAATAGCAGCAGGTAGTTTGCAGGGAGAGAACAGCATTCATTTCAGGAGAGAGAAAGTGTAGGATCCTGAGACAGACAGTTACGCCATATCCAGAGAGGGCACTCTACAGACAGGGCTCCTAAGAGAGCTGCACCATTACACTTCTCTAATGGTAAGCTTTTTGTTGTCAGTGCACTTGGCATAACGCTGAAGTTGGTATTCAGAAGTAACAGTGACTCGTTTGGAAGCTGTTGGTACAAAATGACCAGGATTAAGCACCTGTATCACCTGTATTCAGTATTTGTCAAATGTTCTCTGGGGCACCTTGATCCCCCCCCCCCCCATTTAGACAATCAGCTGGCTTTACAGTGGTGGGTATTTGGGGGTTTGTGGTCTAGCATGACTCCAAAGCAGCTTGTGCAGTGGTGCTATGTTTTTGTGTTGGTACAGCTGTAGTCATTCTGTGGGTATATACTAATGGTGTAACGTTTCCAAAACTACACTTGCAATTCATGAGCATGCAATCTCACAGTTTGCATTCTGTACCACAGGTTTAAAATTTTTTATTGTTATTATATTTGACATAGAGCGGTCTTGTTCCTTAATATGTTATTGATCCCTCTGGCAATTAGGCAAAACACAAACTCCAAAATAAATGGAGTAGAGAAGTTCATAGCCATAGTTCAGTAATGTTCAGTAGGGCTGCCCCTTGAAAGTCGACTATTCGAATCATCTGTCAGAGACCCCTCAGTCGACAGATTCTCTGAGTTGAGCAGTTGTTTTTTTTATTTATTTATTTATTTATTTATTTATTTATTTATTTTTTTTTAAAGACAGTCAGTGTGCATTACAATACCGGAATACATCATTATAAAATCTTACAAAAACGGACAGTGGTTATATTACAGTATTGAATTATAAATAAAATAAAGGGAATTATAAATTTAGTGTTTGTATTCTTGCAACCTGCGCGTGCTAGAAAAATTCCACATGACAACATGCGCGGTAAACTGTAGGGAGAAGCCGAAACCTGAAGAACACTGCATAACTTGGGAAAGTAAGACCACTTCTGTTAAATCATTCATTTTATAGGCCTATTATTGATTTTGTTGTGTAGGAAAAGCCTGAATACAAACGTTTGCTTTTTCATCTTAAATAATTATAGGCTAATCCTAATTTATGTTTAATTTGATTATTTATTTAGGCTCTTACACTCGTTTAGATGTATTAGTTATTTTTTAGGCTGTGTTTAAAGGGAAATAGCTTATAGAAATAGAATATTCTTTTGAAGACGAGAGGTCAGTTATTATTTCAAAGCGGACAATGCCGTGAATTTATTTAAACCGTTTGCATTTATTTTCATCTAAAAGAAGTCTAATCTTAAATTGCTTAATTTGTTAATTTATTATTTTACATGTTTATTTAGATTTATATATTACTTTTTTTATATTTAAGAGAAATAAAAATGGTCTTGTTGAAGATGAGACATCTGTTATTTCAAGGCTGACAATACCGTTTATTTAAACTGTTGTTTACACTTTTCAGCTAAAATAATTCAAATATTAAATTGCTTCATTTGTTAATTTATTCTCTTACATGTTTGGTTACATGTATAGGCCTATTTTAGGCTTCTTATATTTAAAGAGAAATAAAGTAGCCTAGGCCCCTATCCTGTTGAAGAAGATTTGTCAGTTATTTCAAAGTGAACAATGCTGTGAATTTATTTATACTGTTTCATTTGTTTGTTAATTTTTAATGTTTAAAGCAAAATAAAGAAGTTATAAGAGCTAGGTTTAACCAGAAATACCTGTGTAGCCTACTGTATCATTAGTCCGACACATGATTCCGACAAATCCGCACGCAGGCTAATGCATTGTCGGCAATTCATATCAGCCGTCTGGCGTCATATGCAGTTGTCTTAACGGATTTATTGATTTTAAATGCTCAAAATGTTCATATGACTCTGTTGCACTTGACTATGTTACTGCGGTCTAAATCAGCACTGAAATGCATGTCAATGTACTATTTTGCCAGAAAGTCTTATAGACCTTTATATATAAAACAAATTGTCGAATCGTCATATTGAACTGCCGAATCCGATTCGACTAAGAAAATTCTGAGTCACAGCCCTAATGTTCAGTAACTCTGCAGCTTAACCCGATTGCATGTTAAGCCCTTGTGTTCCGACACACAAATCATCAAACCGAAGCATTGGGTCTGCACCAGGGCAGCTGCAAGCAGTGTGGTGCGCATGGGAGTGGAAAGCCTCTCACATAGCACTACCTGGTCTGTGTGTCCTGCATGGCTGAGCTGCTAATGAACACTTCACTTCATCCTCAGTCAGGATTATTCCTTAGTTTTTAATTGCTGCCTTTCAAGGAGTAATACAATTGAGTTACTTTTGTCAGTCTTTAAAAAAAAAAAAAAAAAAAACACTTAAATGTTTTTTTAATGTTAGAAATTAGGAGTTGCTGCTGTTTTTCCCTTTTCATTTTGTTTCCAGGGGAAAAAGGAAAGCGAAAGGTGCAGAACCTTGGCTCAAAAACCTTAGATTTGGAGAGCTGTTGGAACCCAAGTGTACACTGGGATGCGGTGGTGTAGGTGCAGCTGCTGTAACTGTGTGTGCGCATGTGTGCGTGCGTAGGACGCGCTGTCTGATGAAGAGATAAAGGCGGAGATGAACAGCCTGCAGCAGCGCCTGAATGAGCAGCAGAGCATCCTGCAGAGGATCAGCGCCCCCAACATGAAGGCCATGGAAAAGCTGGAGAGCGTGAGGGACAAGTTCCAGGAGACCAGTGATGGTGAGAGTGCATTGCACTGGAGACTCTGTGTGTGTGTGTGTGCGTGTGCGTCTGTGTGCGTGCGTACGTGTGTGTGTGTGTGTGTGTGTGTGTGTGTGTGTGTGTCTGTGTGCGTGTGTGTCTGTGTGCGTGCGTACGTGTGTGTGTGTGCGTCTGTGTGCGTGCGTACGTGTGTGTGTGTGCTTCTGTGTGCGTGCGTACGTGTGTGTGTGTGTGCGTGTGACTCTCTTGTCTCTCGTTCCTCAGAGTTTGAGGCAGCGCGCAAGCGGGCGAAGAAGGCCAAGCAGGCCTTTGAGCAGATAAAGAAGGAGAGATTCGACCGCTTCAATGCCTGCTTCGAGTCTGTCGCCACTAACATCGATGAGATCTACAAGGCCCTATCCCGCAACAGCAGCGCCCAGGTGTGTGTACACACACACACACACACACACACACACGGTCCCGTACTGCTATCCTTGTGAGGACTTCCCATTGACTACATTCATTCCGTAACCTCTAACCCTAACCCTAACCCCAACCACTACATGCCTAACCTTAACCTAATTGTAACCCTAACCCTAAGTCCTAACCCTAAAACAGCCTCTTGACCTTGTGGGGACCAGCAAAAGGTCAACACAAAGATACATTTTCCTCATCTTTCTATCCTTGTGAGGACATTTGATTCCCACCAAAATAGTATTACAAGTTCACACACACACACACACACACTCTGACAGGGTCAGGAAGCACATAACTACCTATCTGTAATGGCTGGAAAATCGGGCTTATTTGTATGTGTTGGCGGGTGAGGTTGTTGAAAAGTGTTTGAAGTCGTATTGCAGTTTGGTGTGTCAGTATTATGGTGGTGAAATTTCTGTCTGTAAACAGGCGTTTTTGGGGCCAGAGAATCCAGAGGAGCCATATTTAGATGGGATAAACTACAACTGTGTGGCTCCAGGGAAGAGATTCAGGCCGATGGATAACCTGTCTGGAGGAGAGAAGACTGTCGCTGCCCTGGCCCTGCTCTTCGCTATACACAGGTATCACACGTGTTTTGAGCAACGAGCACTATAGCTGCTCATTCATTCAAATTTTGGAGGTGGGCTGGGAGCATTAAAAAAAAATGGAATGACTAATCCCCCCACCTCTCCCCTGCGTGTTTGTGCCTGTGCACATACGTCTGTAACAGTGTTCTCCCCATCTCTCTCTCTCTCTGTCTCGCTCTCTCTCTCTCTCTTTCTTTCTTTCTCCCTCTCTCTCTCAGCTACAAGCCTGCTCCATTCTTTGTCCTGGATGAGATTGATGCTGCCCTGGACAACACAAACATTGGCAAGGTCTGTTAACCACGGTGGACTTGATCATAAAGACAATAAACACAACTACCCGTGATCTGTCTGTCACTGCTTCAGTCTCTTGGCTTGGCTGAATACTTGATTATGATTGGTCCAAAGGGTGGGCATTATTTCTCAGTAAAGGGACACCTCAGGCCTTTTAACAGTTCTAAAATCAATGCGCTACAAAATCCAGCATTCTAAAGCAGTTAAAACAGCAACATTTTTCCATGTCCAATTTCGCAATGGCAACGTTGAATCACAGTTCTGTTACTGGCTTACAGTTACTGGCTTAACTTAGGAATGCCAACCATCTCGCAAAATACGGAATCATCCCTTATTTTGACAGTAGAATGGGCGTTCCGTACTTAAGTCATGGTTACGGGACGCATTTTCATCCGTATCTTTGTAAACGATTGCGTTTGTAGTAACCGCTGTTTTGAATACAATTCAATAGTTAGTTAGCTAGCTAGCCGGGATAACAAGCATGCTGTGAGACCATTCTGACCTAAAACCCAGAATTTTAATATTGGCTAGGACTAGGTGACAAGTGACGGTGAAACTATCATAAAGCTAGCTGGCGTTCAAACCCGGTTTCAGAGGGCCTTGGAGAAATGCTATATGTGTAGCTACACTGCGAGACCGCAACATTTTAAAAAGCAAGACAGAGTTAGGGAGATTAATTTGATTCATTTATTCATGTAGTTTTCTTAAATAATGTAATGACAAAAATGGCCAAAATTGGTGGTAATTGTATGGTATAAAACTAGAAGGAACTATTTTTCTCGATGAAATCTTTGTTTTCTTGGAATGAACGACCATAGGTTTTTGAATAACAACAGTTCAAATGGAACTACCAACCAGAGTTTTGCTTGACAACGGTAAAATAATATGCCCAAACGGCCACGGAAGAATATTTCACTTTCAGCTGATTAAGTCCATAAAAATCAATAAATATAAAGTAACCATATATAGTCATTGTTGGTAACCCATTGTATAAGTGGAATAAACCACTCTGGGCTGTCCCGTTATTGGAAAATAATGTATGTTGGGGCTGGTTAAGCGACCACCACCACCCCCGTCGTACATTATTTTTCAATAACGGGACAGCATGTCATGGTTTATTCCTTACACACACACACACACATATATATATATATATATATATAGCCATCTGTAGTACTTGACAGATGACTGATATCAGCCTCTTACATCTTGCATGCATCCTGTAGGTGGCCAACTACATAAAGGACCAGTCGGTGCAGAACTTCCAGGCCATTGTCATCTCTCTCAAAGAGGAGTTTTACACCAAGGCTGACTCTCTCATTGGCGTGTACCCTGAGGTAACCACACACACTCATACATACGCGCATATTTTGACATGCACACATATACACTCACTCTTGCACACTTACGCACGCTTGCACACACACACAAAATCACAATCATATTTACAGGCAATAAAGTTTTAATTAAACTCTTCCTTTCCACAGCAAGGAGACTGCGTCATCAGCAAAGTGCTGACCTTTGACCTCTCTCAGTATCCTGACGCCAACCCTAACCCCAATGAATAGGAGACTGAACCTCCGTGAGCACCTGTTGTTCTGAGCACACTTGGCTGCCGTTAACCAGGAGAGCTGAGTTAGTGTTATCCATGGTGTGTTAGGGACCATGTGTCATATGTGCAGCCATGTGTGTATGCTGTACATGTGTTCACTTCCTTTCATTTACATTTGTGGCTTTTTTCTAGTCATGCTTGTGCATTTTTATCATGTAGAATTGAGAACTGTATGAATTTTTCTTTTTTTGGGGGGGGGGGGGGTTGTGGTGGGGTAAGATGCTGTTGGGATCAGCAGCTGGAACCAGTGGCTATTTGAATTTTGTATCATTTTCAGAACTGTCTTCTAAGGTTTCTGTGCCGAATTATAATTCCTTTACACTTCCTGTGTGTTCAGCCCAAAGCTAGCCAATCATGCTATTGCATTTTCTGTGACTCTTTTGTCTGTACCTTTTTGTTTTTTTCTGTGTCCTTCTGTGTTAGGAGGTTCTAAGGTAATGGTAGGACGGTAGCTTTCATGAGTATGTGGAACCATGTATTATAGAGTCTGTCAAGGGTGGCCATGACTGACTTCAGAAGGTCATGCCTCCCTCAACTGTGATTTTAATATCATGATTAATAAAGCTCTTTTAGTTCCTCCTGCTTCTTTTAATAAAATAAAGTGCTTAAGTGTTTGAGTTTTGCTGTGTTTTTTATATGGCTGCTCTTCAGGGGGTCTGAAATACCATCAGCCAGACCATTGTGTGATTGTTTTGTTCAAGCAAAGCTTGGTTAGTAATTACTTGTCACCCAACTCTCTCTCCCTGCCTGCGTGCAAGGTGGCTTCCAGATACGAAAAAAACAAATTACTTTTAACTATGACAAAAAACGACCAGGTGTGTTCAAACTGCTAATGTTAACTTATCTATCTTTTACTAATGACTCGTTCTAGGTAATGGGGGTGGCACTTGCCTCACGGCAAGAAGATTCTAGGTTCAAATCCCGGCCGGGGCCTTGCTGTGTGATGTTTATATGTTCTCCCCTTGTCCACATGGATTTCCCCCCACAGTACCAAAGACAGACTGTATCTGTCACTTGTTTCTTAAACACTTACATGTTACAGATTTAAGTTGCAAGCATCCCAGATTATCAGCTCTGAAAGCTACTGGAGTGAACAGTCTCCTGATAATTACTGCTGGCTAGTGTTTCCTGCTAGAATGCTTGGTTGGGTTAATAACATTAGCTGCTTAGGATGGATGTTAATAACGTTAGCCAGCTTACAAGATAATGTTAATTGCAAAAAATAAATCAGCAATTGTTCTGCTTACTCAGAATGGAAACATGGAGGAACAGCTTAACCTATAATTATATATAAATACACAATCTAACATGGTGTTGTTCAGTGTTTAAAAACTTGCCTAAAAAAATGCTTGGACGGAGGTTGCGGCTGCCCTTGGAATGGACGGGTATTGGAATGATGGTATTTGAGTTATTTTATGGAACAAGGATGGTGAAATAAATGAAATAGGGTTATGGCTAGAGTTAGGGTTACCGCTAGGGTTAGGGTTTACGGCAAAAGTTAGGGTTATGGCTAAAGTTAGGGTTAGGGTTACCACTAAGGTCAGGGTTAGGGTTACCACTTAAGAAAAGGTTAGGGTTAGGGATATCGTTAAGGTTAAGGCTAAGTTTAGGGTTAGGATTACAGCTAGGGTTCGGGTTACAGTTAGAGTTAGGGTTACAGCCAGGGTTCGGGTTAGGGTTAGAACTAGGGTTAGGGCTACAGCTAAGGTTAGGGTTACAGTTAGGGTTAGGGTTAGGGTTAAAATTATGGTTACAGCTAGGGTTAGGGTTAGGGTTACAGATAGGGTTAGGGTTAGGATTAGGATTAGGGTTACAGCTAGGGTTAGGTTTACAGCTAGGGTTAGGGGTACAGGTAGGGTTAGGGTTAGGGTTACAGCTAGGGTTAGGGTTAGGGTCACGACTAGGGTTAGGATTACAGCTAGGGTTAGGGTTAGGGATACAGCTAGAGTTAGGGTTGGGGTTACAGCTAGGGTTAGGGTTAGGATTACAGCTAGGGTTAGGATTAGGGTTACAGCTAGGGCTATGGTTAGGGTTAGTGTTACAACTAGGGTTAGGGTTAGAGTTTGGGTTATAGCTCGGGATAGGGTTAGGGTTAGGTTTACAGCTATGGTTAGGGTTAGGGTTACAGATAGGGTTAGGGATAGTGTTACAGTTAGGGATAGGGTTAGGGTTACGGTTAGGGTTAGGGTTACAACTAGGGTTAGGGTTAGAGTTAGGGTTACAGCAAGGGTTAGGGTTAGGGAAAGAGTTACAGTTAGGGTTAGGGTTACAGCTAGGGTTAGGGTTAGGGTTACATCTAGGGATAAGGTTATAGTTAGGGTTAGGGTTAGAACTAGGGGTAGGGTTAGAGATAGGGTTATAGGTTAGGGTTAGGGTTACAGCCAGGGTTAGGGTTACAGGTAAGGTTAGGTTTAGTGTTAGGGTTACAGCTAGGATTAGGGTTGGGGTTACAACTAGGGTTAGGGTTACAGCTAGGGGTAGGGTTAGGATTACAGCTAGGGTTAGGGTTACAGATAGTTTTAGGGTTAGGGTCACAACTAGGGTTAGGGTTACAACTAGGGTTAGGGTTATAGCTAGGGATAGGGTTACAGCTAGGGTTAGGGTTACAACTAGGGTTAGGGTTATAGCTAGGGATAGGATTAGGGTTACAGCTAGGGTTAGGGTTAGGGTTAGGGTTACAGCTAGGGTTAGGGTTGGGGTTACAGCTAGTGTTAGGGTTAGGGTTAAGGTTAAAGCTAGGGTAAGGGTTGGGGTGACAGCTAGGGTTAGGATTACAGCTAGGGTTAGGGTTAAGGATAAAGCTAGGGTAAGAGTTGGGGTGACAGCTAGGGTTAGGATTACAGCTAGGGTTAGGGTTAGGTTTACAGCTGCGGTTAGGGTTAGTGTTAGAGTTATAGGTAGAGTTAGGGTTCGGGTAGGGTTACAGTTAGGGTTAGGGTTAGAGTTACAGATAGGGTTAGGGTTAGGGTTACAGCTAGTGTTAGGTTTGGGGTTACAGCTAGGGATAGGATTAGGGTTAGGATTAGAGCTAGGGAAAGGGTTAGGGTTAGGGTAACAGCTAAGTTTAGGGTTAGGTTTACAGCTAGGGTTAGGGTTAGAGTTATACGGAGGATTAGGGTTAGGGTTAGACATAGGATTAGGGTTACAGTTAGGGTTAGGGTTATAGCTAGGGTTAGGGTTAGGGGTAGGATTACAGCAAGGGTTAGGGTTAGGGTAACTGGTAGGGTTAGGGTAAGGGTTACAACAAGGGTTAGGGTTAGAGTTAGGGTAACTGGTAGGGATAGGGTAAGGGTTATAGCTAGGGCTAGGGTACAACTAGGGTTAGTGTTAGCGATAAGGTTATAGCTAGGGTAAGGGTTAAGATTACAGCTAGGGGTAGAGTTAGGGTTACAGCCAGCCTTAGGGTTAGAGTTACAGCTAAGGTAAGGGTCTGAGTTAGGATTACAGCTAGTGTTAGGGTTAGGGTTACAGCTAGGGTTTGGGTTAGGGTTACAACCCTATCTGTATCACCAACCCTAACCCTAGCCCTAGCAGTAACCCTAACCCTAGCTGTAACCCTAACCCAAAACCCTAGCTGTAACCCTAACCCTAACCCTAGCTGTAAACCTACCAATAATCCTAACCCTAGCTGTAACCCTAACCCTAACCCTAGCTGAAACCCTAACCCTAACTGTAACCCTAACACTAACCCTAGCTGTAACCCTAACACTAACCCTAGCTGTAATCCTAGCCCTACCCCTAGCTGTAATCTTAACCCTAACCCTAGCTGAACCTTATGTCTAACATTAACCCTAGTTGTACCCTAACACTAGC
>CAAKMX010028188.1:13788-26784 GCA_901111305.1 Anguilla megastoma | reverse complement strand
TCAGCGCGAGGGGCTTGTGTGGTTTCGTTTCTGCGGGCCCAATCTCTTGAACCCCCCCAGAGGACCCGGCTGTGAGAGACTCACTTGAAACCACAGGCCTTTGGTAGCGATAGGATGAACTCTGGGGTCCCTTTGATTTGAAATTATTGTTATTATTTTTTTCTGGAGGGTTTTAAATATCAGCTTTTATTAAATCTGGCGTTCCCGTGGAAACGCTGTCAGTGGACTCTGCTCCTGATTCTGACTCGTTTGCCCCCCCCCCCCAGAAGGTGCTGAGCTGAAAACCCTGGGGGGTCTGAAAAGGCTAACATTTACTCTGCCTGCTTGCCCAGTTACCATCATTTTGACTTCAGCTCATTTTCTGGGGATGAAAATCCCATTTAATATCGAGCTTCAGTGGGGGGAGAAAAAAAAGTAAAAAAATAAAAATAAATAAATAAAATACATTTCTGAGATTCACTTTCATTTTATGCTCATTTTCATGGCATGGACTTTTACTGGATTGCCTTTAGGCAAATGTGTGATATTCACAGTAAAAATGCAAAATCAAATCTGATAGATTACTTTTAACTCTAATAGAGTGCATATTGTCCCTTTCAGTCTCATTTATATGCGGTTAGAGTTGATTTAACCCTGTTAGAGTTGATTCAGCTTGCTTGCTTGCTGGTCACTGCTAAAATAAACGAAGAAAATATAACTGACTGTGGAAGCACAGCCTCGCAGGATGAAAATCACCCATGTCCCAAGCCTGCTTTGTTTGAGTTACTATTGGGACGGGTTAGATATGGGTACAATTCCAAACTGCCTGATATGGAGTTTGATCCCCTTCATGTCGGGCTCTTACATGTGTCAAGCTTTGGTGCATATTTAATCAAGGAACCACGAGGGTACCAGTGAAACATTCCCCCCCCCCCTCCTTCATCTGTATTTATTCACCCAAGAGGATATTCTGTTTGCAGCCTTCTGCTCGATCCACCCAGATAACGTCTCGCTAATACAATCGCAGTCTGTTCTCCTCTGGGAGTCGGTTCAGCCATAGCATTGACACATAATCAGCAGAATATGGTGTTTCTTGTAGATTTTCTCTGCCTGTTTGGCTCCCCTAATGTGGCCATGTGGTGTTATACATAATCAGTTACTGCCTTTGCTTTTGATCTTTGGGTTTACTTGTTCATTAGTTTTTTTTTTTTTGCCTCTCAATCTTCCTGGTCTTCTCCTGTTAACATTACTACCCATCAGCTGGACCTTTCTGAGTGTGTACTGAACACTGTGCCTGGAAATCTTAAGCTTCTTTGCAATTTCTCACTGGCAATAACCTTCTTGCCACAATGTGTTTACTTGGCCCCGCACGTCTAAGCCTACCCCCTTTGTCTTTGCCGTATTTTTTTTGCAACTTTAGTGCCTATTTTACTTTTACTACAGGATAAAGGTATTTGGCTATCTGTGCGATTTAGCAATAAACTTATGGTAGTTAAGATTTCACTAAATTTAATTACACCTCCACCTCTCTTCCACCCCTCCTCCTCCCACTTTGCAAAATGAATGGATAGATTCTTTTAGAATAATTTATTTAATTGTAATTAAAGCCATAAGGGAGTCATGTTTAAGTCATGTTAATTAAAACTCTTTTTTTTTTTTTCTCCATCTAAAGTGGGGGAAAAAAAAAAACTAAACACAGATGCCCACTACATTGGCTTGTACTGTACATACATAAATATAAATAAATTCTTATGAATTTAAGAAGATAATGAGAGCTGACCTGAACCTGTCATTTTGCTGGACTTCTGGAAAGTTCCTCTCGCCATTTGAACCTTCCTCTTGCACACTTCAAGGGTCTATGATTGTACCATGTGACCTGGAACGTTTTCCATGTACCGACATTTCTCAGTGTAAAAAATAAATAAATAAATAAATAATAAATCTTTCTGGTATTAGCTAAATCCAATAGTGGTTAATCATGACATAAGCCTAGCGTATTTTGCAGGAAAAAAAAACAGCTCTGTGGTTTAAGGCAGGCAGAATGTTATTTCTATTCATGAATCGGTGTGAAAGTGCGCAGTACATTTGTGCCACTGCATTGAAATGGAGATCAGACCCTGCAGGGCTCATATGCATAATACTAATAATTTAAATTCCCATTACTTAGAAATACCTGCGTGGGATAGAGAGAGAGGTTTTTTTTTTTTTTGCGAGGCATATGAAATTGTGCAATTCCCTATGAAATTAAATTTTCCTTTCAAATTCTGTGGAAGAAGCGTTTTAATACAGATAGAGCCTCTGCTGTATGTATTGTCTGTGGTGTAATTTGTATACGAGGTTTAATTGGTTGTTGTTACCTGCATGTTAATGTGCAATGAAGAATCAGGAATTGATGAGGCTGTGAGTGTTGCAGTAGTAAATTGGCTACCTTTAGGGCTTGGTGAAAAATATGAGCGGACAGTGTGGTGTTGCGATATGTGGAAAGGGGAGAGGCATTTTTTCAACAACTCAAATTGACTCGAGTTACTCAAGTAGCGCTTTGCTACTTGTCGTGCTTTACCACTTGCATCCTCTTTCAGCCTGTGGGTCTCAGGAGCTGTGAGTCTGAATCCACGGCCATCTGCTTGTGTTTGCGAGTCTCTGAGCTCTTTTGCAGAAAGGGGAAGAGGGACGGGAGTTTCGTGTTACGGATTCATTACATTACATTACAGGCATTTAGCAGACGATGCTCTTATCCAGAGCGACTTACACAACATTTTACGTACCATTTACACTGCATCCAATTATACAGCTGGATATATATTGAAGGTTAAGTACCTTGCTCAAGGGTACAGTGGCAGTGTCCTACTGGGGAATTGAACCTGCGACCTTTAGGTTACAAGACCAACTCCTTGCCCTTTATAATACACTGCTGCCGGATTCAGATGAACAAAGCTGGAGGAGTTTGGCCAATTGAATCGCCGCCCCGTGAGTGAGTCGCGACTCGCAGTGACTGAGTCGCGACTCGCTGGGACTGAGTCGCGACTCGCAGTGACTGAGTCGCGACTCGCAGTGACTGAGTCGCGACTCCCTGGGACTGAGTCGCCACTCGCAGTGACTGAGTCGCCACTCGCAGTGACTGAGTCACGACTTGCTGGGACTGGTGTCTCAAAGCTGATGCAGGAGTAACCGAGGACACACAGATTTAAATTCTGATTCTGATTTGACAGCACAACTCTGCTCAGGTGAAAAGCCCCAAGCGGTAAAAAAAAAAGCTAAATTTAAATTGAGTCTGAAGCTACAGTTGTTATTTTGAGAAGCGGCACGGTGATCAGTCACTTATCACCGGAGTGACAGCGAGAGACGAGTTTGACGTCTCGTAAACCAGGCAAGAGTTTACCCCACTGACCCAGATGCAGACAAACAGGGAAAAAAATAATAAACTGCATGGGTCTCTCTGCAGGCCCAGTTTAGAAACTTTACACGGGTTTTTAAAAAAAATCCTCTAATGTCTATAATGAAACAGTAATGGATCTAAAAGGACCCGTAAGAGTGCCCTTAAAATCCCCATGGCATCCATATCCTGTGCTTTTAATGCCAGACCACATTCATGCCACAATAGTTGTTTAACAGTTGGCGGCTTAAATGGTCTCAGGAGTGCGGAGAAAATAACTCAGAGCAGGTAATTTACTGTAAGAGCTGCAAAGCGCAAGAACACAGAATCTGGGAGCCCCTCTGGGATCATATCAGAGTTTTGGGGGAAGGAGGTGGAACAGACACCGTGGGTACCCTGCAGTAACAAATCTTGGACTCCCAGTAAAGCTCCCGCTACCTCTCCCTCGATGACAGATTTCGGGCCAAAGTCCCTCCTGTGGGACGGCGGCGGGCCATTGTTTTTTTTTTTTTAGAGGCGGAACCCCCGCCATTCATCTCTCAGTTTGAATTTTACCGTTAACAAGCGGGATGGATTTCTTTCTTTTCTTTCTTTTTTTTTCTTCTCTTTTTTAAAGTTCTTTAGCCAGAAGCTGTTTTTGGCCATTTGAAGGTTGTTTTCCTTGTGAATCAATACGCTTTTCATTATCTTCTCAACATGTGCAACATAAAACCTACGGTGTTATTGCATTTGCTGAGATGTTAAGCTAAGCTGGGAGGATCCAGGCCGGTTTTACGGAAGTCACGTTTGACCAGGGCGGGGGGAGAGAAAAAAAAACAAAAAAAAAAAAACAATTTCAGTGAATGTGTACATTACGCGAGATAAATTCAGGATCGATGTGGCTGCTTATGACCGTAATACTGATGTTGCTGAATGTGACGGGCGCGGAGGCAGCGACAGTGACTCAGGTGGCAGAGCTGATTGAGGAGGAGATGACAATGGCGGCGAGGAGGAGGAGGAGGGGGAGGATGATGATGATGTGATGACGGAGGAAGCCCGGGAATAAAAGCGCCCGCGTCTCGTCGGCGGGCTTCGATTTCCGCGCGGCGCGTCGCGGCTCCTGAGCCGGCGAGGCTGGAACCCGGCCAGGGTTCCGGAACAGCGCCGACTCGCGCGGGATTCCGGAGGGGCGGGGGGGGGCAGGGGGGCGGGGGCGGGGTTCGGAATCACGGGGATTCCCGAGCGTTCCCCGGCGGATGAATCATGGCCTTAATTGCAGGTGAGGACTGATTAGCAGCGTCCTCCAGGAGGGGGGCCAGGCAGGGGGCGGGGTGGGGAGCGGGGGGGGGGTGGAGGAATCCCAGTGGTTAGAAGACAGCCACCTGGCCACAGCTGCAGAAGCCTGATATCCAATCACCCTAATGCCTTCTGGATGAGGCTGGGGGCTACCTCTCGAGCCTTGGAGTCTTCCTGAGCCAACAGCCGGCTGGCAATTTCATCCTGTCTGCGAGCTTAATTAGCTCCCGTCCAACCAGTGGTGGTCGAGACCAGCCGTCAAACTGAGCTCAGGACTGGGTGATGAGCGCTGGCGGAGGAACGTTCCGGAAGAGGGGTCAGAAAAGTTGCTCCGCGCCGGCGACATCGCCGCCTCCTCATAATGAATCAATCCGTCGCGTCGCTCGACGCGATAAACAAAGCAGTTTAGCAAAACAGTCTGGTAGCTTTCAAGTCAATTATCTGTTTTCACACCAATTTGCTCTTGTTTTAGCAGATTACTTACCCTCCGCTCCACCCCCCTCTCCTCCGCCCCCCTCCAGCCCCCTCTTTCTTTTGGTCTTTTTTTTTTTTGTCCTTCACCAATATTCTGTTTATTACGCCCACACGGGAGCCAAACAGCGGGAGAAAAATGGGAAAGCACTTGAGGGAGGGCAGGTTGATGTTTTCCACTGCTTTGTTGTGCTGGTGAGGTCTCAAGTAGCTGTTCGATTAGAGCCCGGCTGGGCAGATGCACAAATCTCCCTGAGAGGATCTGTGACTGAGACTGAGCTGGCAAGCTCCTTAAACATGGACTCGTTCAGCTACTTTATTTCAGAAGGAGGGAGAGAGAGGGAGAGAGTGAGAGAGACAGAGAGAAGGAGAAGGAGTGTGTGTGTGTGTGTGTGTGTGTTAGTGTGTGTGTGCGTGTGCGTGTGTGAGAGTGCGTGTGCGTGTGTGCGTGAGTGTGTGTCTGTGAGTGTGTGTGTGTGCGTGTACGTGTGTGTGAGTGTGTGAGTGTGCACGTGTGCGTGTGTGTGTGCCCGTGTACATGTGAGTGCGAGTGCGTATGTGTATGAGCGTGTGTGATAGTGTGTGTGTGAGCTACTTGCCTCAGCTGATCAGCCTTTTATTTTTAAAAATAAATCACAACTTTTATGACGAGGGAAGGTCATTTCATGCATTTTTCAGCAGCATCTCTCTCACGGAGAGTTTTAAGAATTCTCATTCCACGCAGGAACATTTCAAAGAAGTTTTTTGTATGGCAGTTGAAGAAGACTGCCGGTTGTGAGTCCTAATCCAATTACAGATTAGCTCGGTTGCTACCATAACACAGTTTTATTGTACATTTTATGGAATTCAGTTTAGCAATAAATCTAAAGTGGCTTTGGTAAAGTTTTTTGGGAACACATTATGTAAGACGAGTTAGTATTGAGTCTGGATTTCCTGTGCACTGGTAATGGCTGTGTTATTTCTTTCAGCCTTACTCTTGTTCCTCTTGTTCTTGGTCATGTTTTTTATTATGTCATTGGTGATATAAATCACTGTGACAATCTAGGGTTGAAAGACAAAACCACAGCTGTTATGCTGTAGAAATGTTCATGGCGCTGTCACAAAAAAAGATACTTTGATAGCACACGTAATGCCTGACAAAGATCCGTTCTTTACATTAGATCCTCAATGTCAAGAGCTAACAGTAATCCATAAGAGCAACATAATCTTATTTCACACTAATTTACTAATTTTGGTGCTTAGCAATGATTCATAACACGCACGGAGATTTTGCATGGAATATAGGGGGGTGAGGCAAATGGAATTAGTATCGGCGATGGATGCGTCCCGGTTCTTGAAACCAAGATATTGCTCGCCCAGGAAAATTTTGAGTTTCTGCTGGGAGCTGGCGAGTTTCTTGGCTCCGTGAAATCATTTAGGGGGGAGGGTGGGTGGCGGGTGAGCAGAGGGGGTTTTTTTTGGGGGGGGGGGGGCAACTGTAATGACGGAAAGAGGAAAGCAGTGGAAACATGGTCTCTGTAAGTACCGACAGCTGGATTGACAGAGGTGGCAGAGAGAGGAGCTCAGGTGTGCGGGGTCGTATGATAGGCCGATGATGCCGGTGAACTGTGGCCTTGATTGGCCGGGTTTGGCGAGCGGCGGGGTGTTGGATTTGATCCAGCCTGCAATCGGGAGGACGGAGTTGACGGGCAGGGGGGTGAGAGTGAGATGCGGACACGTCTGAGGATGATGCCTAGCAACAGAGCTGCCAGAATATTAACACTTTGGGGTGTGAGATCACAAAAAATGTGTGTGATTAGAATGTTATTTTATGAACATCCTGAACTAATGCTGATGTAACAATCACCATGGGGATTGAAAGCAGTGGAGTTCTAGAACACTGACTTAGAATTCTGACAACAACAAAAAAAAAAAACATTACAAAAAAAACTCTGCTCTTCAAAGCGTTAATGCTTTAAAGCAGCACAGTGGTACAGGTAGAGGAGCCAGCTAGCGGCGGTTCCTGGCTGTAGTCGAAGGCCCTCGAACCAGCAGGTGGGCCCGAGCAGGTGGTGAGGACTCCTTGCGAGATGCGGACGCTCATGGACGAAACGTTTAAGCCCATCATCGCGAGAAATGTCCCGTCATGCGCCGACAGGCACTTCTGCGCCAGCCTGAAGCGGAACACAGTTTGTTAGGCAGTGGCGTTCAGGCATGGATTATTCATGGGAAACGCACAAAAAATGAGCCGTTGAGCCCAGAGGGAGAACTTCTCAGAGCTCAGTGGTCTGTTTCCTCCTCCAGCTACGGGACCAAACGGCAGGTATCACCGTTCTAACGCTCCGACCGACGCCTCCGTCTGTCGCTGTCTCTCTAGTGCGCATCATCTGCTGGCTTTCAACCAGCAGCGGATCTGCAAGGCTTGATTGGCATGACTGCACTCACCTTGAAGGAGACAGTTTAACAAGCCGGCTGCTTCTGTCTTAGTGTCTGATACATAAAACTTAACGGTTTTTATTTTTTTATTTTTTTATTTTTTTACACAATTTTACGGCGTGTAATTGATGCGGATGTATTGAGACGTTCCATTTCTGTTGACGCATTTCTTTCGGAGGTCCCGTATATACTGCAGATGAAAAATTTATAAACGTTCCTACTTTCAGGACTTGATACTAAGTTTGAAAAAAAAAAAATCCTAAAAACCCTCAAATGCTCTCCTTGAGCACACAACTCTGCCTGCTAATTGGCTGGAATGCAGTCGGAGAACTCTGGAGATTAAAGGCTTTGTACATTTCCTGTGAACATCCAGTGTGTTTTTTTTTTTTTTTACACGAAGCTGTTTTGCAAAAAAATTTAATGATGAGAAAAAGTGGAGGCATAATCTGAACCTAAGAGGACAGTTGCTATTTTCTGTCAGCAAAGTGAGCACAGACATTTACTGCATGATATAATCCTCAATATAACTACTCAAATTAGGTGAAGAAACATGCAATGAAACAAACAAATAACACCCCTGCACTCTTTAGAACCTTACAAACTAGTTTAGAACTCAGTTTCGGGGATCAATGGTTCTTCCAGTATGCAAAATAAATATCTGATCATTTTACACCAGAAAGGAAACTATGCTCTTTTTTTGCCACCATCAACAACACATTTTGTTGCTGGGGCAGTACCTTTATGCTCTCATAATTCAGCTAGCTGACGAACTGGAGCAGGCCATGAATTTAGAAAAGGAAACCTTAAAAAAACAAAACGTAAACATGACAGTGTTGTTTTTTTTTTTCTCGAGCTACAGCAGACATTAAAGTCAAGTTTGAGGAGTGTAATGTAGTGCCAGATTACGGATGTGGATTGCAGACTGCTGGTGTCTTGCTGAGATGGATGTGGTGTGCTTATGAATCCACAGCCTTTCTCCAGGGCAGCCCCTATGCATACACCCAGGGTATTGCTGTAATTCTGACTCCATTCATTTTAATTTGCTGAGCACAATACAGAATAATATTTTTCTTTGAAAGAGAGAGAGAGAGGAAAAAAATACACAGCTTGTGGTAATTAAAAACTCCCTTAATCTTACCGATCACTTAACCAGACTCACTTGAGTCACGTCTGCTTTGATAAAGGCTCAGGTGTGGACGTATGGGTTTCAGAACTGGGCCGCTTTCATGTACAAAGTGTCCTCATTAACCCTTTAAGGAGTGAGATCACAAATGTGCGATTAGAAAGTTCTAAACTGAGCATTCTAATGCTGATGTCACAATCACCGCTGGTAACTGAAAGAAATGGAGTTCTAGAACACTGACTCATAAAAAAACCAACATCCTCAGACTGTCGCACGGTAATAGGGAAGAGGCTTTGGGGTTGCCGAGGGCAGGACTGTCAATGTTCCGGGTTGCCAGGCACTTTGCTGTGCACTGGTTGACATATGTAGTCTCCTGATTTATCCAGATCAGCACCCCGGCGCCCAATCAATATATCCAATATATCCGCATCCTCCTGCATCCCTCAGGGCAATAGAGACCTCTGGATGTCACACGGTTCCCTCACCAAAGTAAATCCCACAATGCTGTGTTATTGTGTTATTCCAGAACACATGAATGCGCAGCGTAATGTGTGTGACACTAAACTCAGCACTCTCACATTGCCTGCTGCTGGTCCTCCAATCCTGCTGTGCTGTGCTGTTGCGGTCCTGCCTTGCAGATTCTCAAGCTTTAATGACACCCTGCTTGTGTCATCTCATTTCTCACGCGGGTGGGGGGGGCTTGGCATTTGGAAATTAAATGATTTTCTCCAGTGGCATTTCTTCACAATACCAAGCAAAGTCTGTATGTAAACCCATAAAACAAGATGAAACGAGTAGCTTGAATATCTCACTAAATTCTCAGCCTAAATTGTTGCCTAAAGAGATTGACCGTTTGGCACCATTTTAAGCAAACAGTGAAAAAGGCTTCTGATCTGATTTTAGCTTGTGTTAGGGGAAGTGCAAACAAATTCACACTTTTTTTTTTCCCCCTGTTTGCCTCGGTGTTAGCAAACAGTCTGAGGAGTCACTGTGCAGAAAACAGCAATGGCTGCCCATGGCGGGAACTTGGAGAGAACAAGCCAGCCGAGCGTGACGATTTATTTTAATAAATGTCATATTAGTTACCAGAGATTACAGCATGCAGTGTTTATCCTGGGGAAAATAGCTCCCCTTCCCCTGTTTTTTTGCTTTCATCTTAATTGAATCAGCGTCAGGGGCGAAAAGAGTACAATGTTCAATTTGAAGTAGTTCAGCAGTAACTGCTGCGAGGGAACTGAACTGAACTTGGCTGCAGAGGCAGTAGTGGTATACTTTCTCTCTGCTGCCTGGTGCGACAGTGCTGTTCCAGCCCCATGCCGCTCTGCCTGCTGGTGCCAGTTCCGCTCGGACACTGCTGTTCCAGCCCCATGCCGCTCTACCTGCTGGTGCCAGTTCCGCTCGGACACTGCTGTTCCAGCCTCATGCCGCTCTGCCTGCTGGTGCCAGTGCCGCTCGAACACTGCTATTCCAGCCCCATGCCCCTGTACCTGCTGATACCAGTGCTGCTCTGTAATTGTGACATTTTGCACCTCTTCTTGTTCCTTTGATGTCTGCTGTACCCCAGAGAGGTGTGGTACATTCAGAGGCTGCCACCCCACAACCCCCCCCCCCCACCCTCTGAATCAGGCTTAATGCAGCCCTGGGTAATGTAGTTTTTTAATTAAATACTACTCAAGGTGGGTCCTGAGATCAAGGATGCTGAAGAGGACTGTGCCAGTGCCGGCGCACCAACACCAAGCAAATGCCCCCGTGTTAGCGAATAATTTTAAAAATTCAAATGGAAAAAGCAACATTTAGATATGGAACAATTAATTAGACTCTGCGGATGTGTGTAGCCAAATGCTCTCAAACAAAAAAACTGGAAAAAAACCCCTTTTGTTTTTTTTTGACCTGCTCCGGGATGCCGAAAAACCGGGGGTAATAAAAGGCGAGCTGCCTACCGAATTACACCGGGACCGCCGGAGCCGCCAGCGGGCTCGTGTGCCGGTTACCGTCCGGTTGCGAACGCGGCCTCTCGGACCGCGTGGGTCGGCATTTCTGTCCGCGACGCGCTAACCTGTGCGGCGGGGAGATGGCCGCGGGCGTCGCTGGAGAGGGAATAATGATTTCGCAAAGGTCAAGCAGACGGCGTTTTCCCGGGCTCCGGAGAAACACGAAAACGCTTGCGGAGCCGCTGAATAAAAAAAAAAAAAAAAAAAAAAAAATTGCGTGGGAGATGGAAAAGTAGCACTGCACCCGGTAATTTGGCAAGTGCTTATTAATAAGGAATCTGAAATCACGCTCATATGCTGAAGGTCAACTAGAGGTCAGCTAGACGGTCCGTCTCCACCGACGCGCCGGCACGAGGGCATCCTCAGTGTGTACACGCCCATTCCGCTGCAAGCAGTTAAAATTACGCCCTCTACTTTTATTCAAACTCCAAAAAAAGTATTTTGAATAAAGTTCAAATATTCTTGCCAAAGATATGTGCTGCCAACTAAGTGCGAGCAGCAATGGTTGGACGGCGTTCGTGTTTACACTCATGTGGAACACTGACAGGGTGATATTTATTTATTGGATATTAATGCGCGTATGAGTGTTAATTGCTCACAGATTTTTTAAAATTTATTTTTTATTTTTTAAAACTCTGACCCAAATACAACAAAGTTTTGCGAAGTCACGGTTTGTTGCGGTCTTTCATGTAGCCGCGGAGAGCTGTATCTCCCTGTCAGCTGCAATGCGCTGCGGGCGAACGGACGCTTTGATCGCGGGGGGTCTTGCTGTGCGCGCGCGAGCGTGCGTGCGTGAACTAGCCGCGTATGATCCGGCGGTTTCAAGCGACTGCGCAGCGCTGCTGCAGACTGGGAGAGAAAAGAGAACGTTGGCTGGCTGGCTGCCCGCACGCACGCACGTGCGTGTGCTTCGTGGAGAGCTCACGCTGTTTCTGTGTTGTGCGCAGCCTGACGGGAGACCGTGCACGAGGCAAGCCTGCGTCCGTGATTAGGGCTTTTCATACTGTGCGGGAAAAAAACGAATAAGTGTTAGCATCTGACTCATTGTTTTTCCACTGCTTACACAAGTACATAAGTCTGTAATTCCCTGAAAACAATGATATATGCAGTATAAACAGTATTATGAATAAAAAAACATAATGCTGGCTTACTCGAATGACCTTCAAGTTACTGTTGCAATAGCTTCATTGAAAGGCCCAGTGAGTGTCAGTAAGTGGTGTCATCCTAAATAAAATTTATATCAGAGACCTTTGAATATATGATCAGGTGGACAAAGATTATATGCAATATAATATAGCAGAGGCGGGTTGTGTACTAAAAATCTGTACCTCAGTAAAATTGCTTAAATATAAATTGACTCAAGTATTACTAAAATTCACCAATTGAGAAAACTACTCAAGTATGACTAAAGAACTGGCTTCTCATAAAACTACTCAGACTGACTCGATTATATGATCAAGTTGATTGTTTTTAAAAAAATCAGTATGGCACCAACTGAAATCACAGTATCAGTCCCAGTGTGAACAAATACATGTCAATACTGTATTTAAATTAACAGAGAAATATCCTTTACAAAAAAAAACAAAACAAAGAAACATTGTAATACTGGTGCTGAATATGTGGGAGCTCTATAGCAGTAGGCTGGGGTTTGAAGCTGTTTGTGTGAGAGGGAGAACACGGGGGAAGTGGTATCGGAGAGCGCAGGCTCATCTTGCCGCGGTGCGCGGAATGCATGGAACGCGCGGCTCTAATTGTGATGTCACAGAGCCCTATCGTGGCGCAAACACTGAGGGGTTCCCTTCGTTGGCACGCTGCCGGGTTCGCCCTCCCACTCCTCACGCGTGGGTTTTGTGGAAAGGCGCAGAGGGTCTGGGAAAGTGGGTTTGAGGAGCTGTTTCAGGGATCTTGGCACAGAACATCTCAGGCCCCAATCTTATTAAAGCTAAATGGCTTTGCTCAGAACTGAGACACAAAACAAAACAACCCCCCCTCCAGAAAAACAAAAAACAAATCCGTGAAATCTCTTCATAATAACCATGTAATTTTAATTTATGCTGCGGTATTAGATCTGGGTGTGCTAGATGCTCTCAGAGGCCGGATGGGGGGATTCTGGGAGACTCCGGGGAGCTCGACATGGAGTCGGAGAGCAAGGACCCCGCCTCCTGGATCTCCCACCCCTGCGGAGAAACACGACAGCCCACCATGGTGTCACGAGGCCTGGCAAACCCTGGCATTTGCCCAGCGTGGGGCTTGTGGGCAAAACACACACGTTTACAGTGACGCTAAAGGGCTTCGACTTGGGGGTCTCCCCCCCCCCCCCCCCCCCCCCCCCCCCCCCCCCCCAAAAAAAAAAACCCAACCCCAGTGAG
>CAAKMX010028187.1:43789-56708 GCA_901111305.1 Anguilla megastoma | reverse complement strand
GTGGACGACAAGAAGGGCAAGAAAGGAGGGAAGGGGAAAAAGGAGGATAAGCCAGAGGACGTGCCAGCGGAGAACGGCGAAACCAAGACAGAGGAGGTAGGGCGTGGCACTCTAGCGGTACTCCCGATACTAACGGCCTGGGCAGGCATCCTCCCCTGACCCCTGACCCTTGACCTCCGACCTCTGAGACAGCACTGCTTGTTTTCACATGGTGGGCCTGCATGTGTTTAACGGCCTTTCTCTCTCCCCCCCCCCCCCCGCCCCCCCCCCCCCCCACCAGATCTGTGTATCTCGTTCATCTGTTAGCGTGTCAGCCTCAAGGAGTGCCCCGCCCAGCTTGCTGTCAGTCAAAGGGCACACTGTGACTGTGAGAGTAAAGGGTAGGCTACCTCACCCCCCGCCCCCCCCACGCCACCCCCCCCCCCCTCCCCGCTGAGTGCTGTGTCTTAGACGTTTAGCAGCTTTCCGGCTTGTCGAACGCGTGCTCTTGCGAGCCTTACCGCCAACAGGAGACGCCAAGGTGAGGCGCTGTCTCGTGACGCTTGGTACTGTGCGGTGGTGATGGTGTACGCACCTGGGTATGGGTGGGGGGGGGCGGGCGTGTGTGTCGTGTGTGCTGTGGTGTGTGAATAGCAGGAACACTCAAGCTGAGAAACAGATACACCGCACCTTCCGCACTTGACGGTATTTTTGGGAGAACCGCAGTTTCCATGGCCACACCGGACGGGTGATTAGCGCTGTGGTGGAGTCCGAACAGCAGCGATATCTCGAGAAAATTAGCTCTTCCAGTTTCCCTTGATTACTGTGTGACTTCAGTGCTTCTCCGCCTTCTGGCTTTTTTCTTGTTTTTTTTTTTTGTTTTGTCTTTCTTTTTCCACTGGCTAACTTGTGGAGATTGTCACAAGGAAACAGCACAAGTGCATCTGTGGATGGTGGAGACTCATTTCAGGAGCGTTGACCCCTTGGTAAACGTGGGTCATTTCATTCGATCACGTTAACTCATATCCTGACCCAGCGATACGGACACCGCCACAAAGATGCAATATTTTTGGATATATGACATTTTTTCATGTATTATCTTAAACAAGGGAAGAATTTAATCCCTTCAGCCAAGACCAGAACAGCACCATCCACCCACTTTTTCAGTGCTTGGACTCCACCCTTCTCTTTCGCCTGTTTCAAATCTACACCCCCACAGACCTCCACGCCTGCAGGGGGCGCTGTTGCCAGAGAATCTTTTTTTTTTTTTGATTCACTTTGGGGTGCTATGGGAAGAGCCGGCCGGCGCTGTTCTGAAGAGAGGCCAGGCAAGCCGGTCACCTGCAGGCCTTCGCAGGCAGCGACAGAACCCATGGAACCCCTGGCCCAGCTAATCCCACCCTAACCGGGAAGAACCGGGAACCGGGAACGCCAGAGGATTCCTGCTACTACTAACCTGCTCTCCCTCTCTCCCTCTCCGACAGGAAACTGAGGGAGCCGAGCCCGCGGCGGAGGGGAAGGAATGAGCGGGACGTCTCACACACAAAACTTTCAGTTGGATTTTATGCACCTCTTGTACAATGGGAAAGAAGGATATTTTTTATCAAGTATTTTGTAAATGCTAATTTTTTTAGACCCCCCCCCCGTGGTAGTGGGATTTAAACCAGTTGTACACTGTTCATACTCTCATTCTTCGGTTAGCGCCTCTGTTCCTTAAAGTCTCCTCTTCACCTCTTCAAAGCCCAGCACAAGGCGTGAGCAGTTTGTTTTAAACATGGCCGACGGCAGCGGGCGGGGCGAGGCGGTTTTGGGCCCGGCGAGTGCCGCAGGGTCACCAGCAACGCTATCACGGCTCATTTCCTCTGCAGCTCCGATCTCCACATCCTGCACGGCCCCTCGCACTTCGTCCTTAATTTCGGGCAGAGAATTTAAGCGGGTTACGGGCTACGTCGTTTCTGTGTGCGCGAGAGTGTCAGCTCCGGAGATTCTCGTGAGAATTTTTGTAGCCGTTATTTTCGAAAACGCGACAGGAATTTAGACGAATGACCCCCCGCCGCCGCCGCTGTGTTGATTTTGTTTTACCTTTCCTGTAGAGCTTGTTGGGACTTGTGTATGTTTTCAGACAATTTTTTTAAAGATTCTTATTACTGTGACTATTTTAATCTTTAAGGCAGTTTTACATAGCAATAATGAGTGGTGCTTTGTACTAAAAGTTTCTGTGGTTGGCAAAAGCAGTGCAGATAGTTGTGATCATTCACCGCCTGTTTGGGATTTACTTCCTGGAACTATTTTAAGAAAAAAAATAAAAGAGAAACTTGTCTTGTTTGCAGTGTGAATTCATGCTGTGATTGTGAGTTTTTTTTGCACGCATACAACAAGCCAATGAAAAACCGCAACACTCTTAGGATTGACAAATGCCACGTAACACCAGTATAACATTTGATAGATTTGACACAGACACCAAGTCAGAACAGTCCATAAACATGTTTCTGCTAATTACCGGGATGTCAGGCAAAAAATGTGGGGAGATAGAAAAGGTTATTTATTATTTATTTGGGTGAACCTGTTGCTAACAGTAACTAGAGCTGCTTGAAAAATTTTTAAATGTCAGGTAGGTTCAGGAAATATAAAAAGACCATTCAGAAAGTTATTTGTGTATTAGTGTATCTCCAACATAAGATTTTTTAAAGAGATAAAAAAAATAAAAAAAGATATGCTTTATTACATTTACCTTATATTATTTGTGCATCTGTGCACAAGTAAATGCACATTTGAACCTTATCAGGCCAAAAATATTGTTCAAATTCATAAACAAAATAAGCAGTACATTTGCCAATCAGCAAAATAATGGACAACTCTCCTACCTGAAAATATCGGGCATGGATTTGCATGTGATTCGCATCATTATGGAATTTTTAAACTGGGACAATTAAAGAAAACTTGAGGGTGCAGAAGTAGTGTTTCGACTTCCTGTCACAAATGAGCGCTAATGTTATTTTCAGGCTCGGGTACTGGAGGATATGGAGCGGCCAGAACTGAGCCTGTGGCCTTGTTTTTTTTTTAAGTTGATTTTTAATATCAGTTTTGCAGCGCATAAGACAATTATTTACAGACGTAATTTTTTTTACTTAAATACCTCACAAAGATTGTATATTACTTCATGTTGTTATTTCTGAAAGGTATTTTAAAGAAACAACACTTTATTGTAAAAAAAAAAAAAACTGGGTGGTAACTTTCAGCTAATAGTCACGATTTACGCATGAATTTACATGCTAATGAGAAGTCACGTATAAATCAGGACTGCATAAGAGTGCTTCGGAAACAAAATATTTAATTTAACAGAAATGGTAATTTAATTTGAATTCAGTCCGACAGTCAGACAGGACTAAGGGAAGACAGAAACAAACCGTAGTAATCAAAATCTCTACAATTTCTTTTTAGTGACATACTGAACTAAAAATAATTGCCACCCCCCCCAAAGAAAAAAAAAAGTCTACATCGAAAGTCTACATCTGTGTAATTATTTATTTATTGTTCCTGGAGTCAACAAATGATTACTGATGGATGTCAACTCCATCCTCTCAAATGTCTTTTAGCTGTTTGGTTGATCAATAAAAAAGGCGCAATTTGATGGGTAAAACAGAGAGAGGTCCCCACAGACCTGAGTTCAGTTGTTTTTTTTTTTTACACTACGATGAGAGTGGCTGGACAGGAAATGAGTTTGATTAACGGTTAATCCCGCAGTGTTGCCCAGCCCTGCGTCTGGAAGTCTCCTCCACCTCCTGTCCCTCAGGCCCCAACCATGCGTCTCTGTGACGGGGAGTAAAAATGAAGGACGTCTTTATTAAATCTAAATCAGATTTTTTTATTATTAATTAATTATTTTTTTTGGAGGGCTGTTGCAGTGACTTGCCTTTATCTTTGGGGTTTAAAATGGGGACTCTGGTCATAGAATAGTTTACACACACACACACACACACACACACACACATAATATTCACCTTTAGTTTATTCATGAATTCATTCGTCGTTTAGATTTATTAATAGGTTTTAAATATCTTGTTGCCGTTCAATATACTGTATTAAAAAGTGGCGACAGTGCACAGATGTACTTTTTCCTCCCGCCAGTCAGTATTTAGAATCTTCAGATCGATCTTCCAGGTTGGCACGGTGTGAAACGCGTTTGGAAAACGAGGCTCAGCATATCCGCAGCATTCCGAGGGATGTGAGGTGCGGTCCTCTCCCCCCTCTCCTCTGGCCCGTGGAAGAGCAGGCACCTATGACCGGAATGCCTAAAATCTCCCCCCTGCGCCTTTTGTCGAGTCTTGTCCGCTGGAAAGCTCCGGACGCACAGAGAGGGGTTTGCATTAACCCACAAATACCATTCATGGGGGTTGTATGGCACCATACAGAAAGCACCCGCTCCGGAAAAATACAACTGCTGATGTTAGAAAGTGAAAGGTCAGCACTGGGACAAGGGGTGTCACGGGGGCCCGGAGGGGGGAGGGGCCGACGCGGCAGGTCAGAGCCTCGGGCTCTTCCCATTGGCTCTCCCTCTGCTCACTCATGAGCCCGAGGCCAATAAATCTCTTTTTAACTATCCTGCTACAAAGCAACCTTTTTTGCACATGCTGCTCATCTCTCTTAACTGGAGTGGTGCAGTTAAAGCCAAACAGGCCATTACACTATGTTTCCCAAAATACAGTCATAGCTGATAAAAGAATAGTTTTTTTATGGATCTGATGCATCATCCGCTAAATAAAGACATGGGCATTCCTATCCCATTTGGAGAGGGCATTTTTTCGGTTACACCCACAGAAAGATAGCCTTGGAAGGATACGTCGTCCATACTTCAGTGATGAACACTTAATTCTGACACTAAAAGTGGGGTTTTGTGTGTTTTATATATTTATCAGAAAGAAAAGCTAAAGAAAGTGCTACAGAATTTTAAAAACTGTCAAAATGTTAGAAGGGTAACTTTGACACCTCATCCATCTAATGAAATAATGAGACCTGTCCTACTGATTGTTCCATCAGCATTAGAATGTTCAGTTAAGAGCATTCTAATCACATCTTTGTGATCACACACCTTTAAAGGGTTAATGTGGCTCAATAACAGCTGATTGAACTGAGACACCTGGGTAATGCTGCTACCTGAGAACAGGGTCAGTGGTCTTCTTTGACCAGTCAACCTGTGGGGTGGTTGCCCCCTGATACACCACTGACACTGCTGTGGAGGCAAGGAGCAAACCTGCCCCCAAGTGATTGTTACCTGTCATTGCATGGAATACCATCGCAAGCTTAAACATACAGCGGGGGGGCGTACGTATTTGGACAGTGACACAGTTTTTGTTTTGGCTCTGTGCACCAGCACATTGGATTTAAAATCAAACAATGAATATGGGGTTAAAGTGCCCGCTGTTGGCTTTAAATTAAGGGTATTTCCATATTCATATCAGGTAGTTCCCCCTCGGAAGTATGTATTAAAAAAACTGACACATAAGGCAGGCAGTAGGGAACAAAATCAGGTGTCATAACCAGTGGACCGATGTCAGACATTAATTTCCTGACACCAAGAAGCTTCTGAAAATAATGTTACAACTTCAACAACAACAACAAAAAGGTTTTGTCATTAGTGATTCCTAAATTATCGTTTCAATCGTTGCACTGAGGTTTATGGTAATTAATGATTAACTGAGAATACATGACCCCTTCTGACAGACAGATTCATATGACACAGTGGCGATGATGATCTTATTTACAATACACTTATGAAGGAAATTAACCTGGTTTTTTAAAAAATGTGTTAAGTGAGGTTCATAACATTTAGAGCTGAGCTAATCATAGGTTCAATTAAGCATTTATTGCTTGCAAATTCATCTGCTGGTTCCTATTACAGACAAAATAACATGAGTTAGTAATGACATTCATTGAAAAGGTTATTATTTTCCCACCTGCCTCATTCAGTGCTTACTGAATCTTCATTCATTGCACAAAGACAATATCCTGCACACACACACACACACGTACAGACGTACGCATTCACACACACACACAGACCTTTGACTCCAGTGATTGATGAGAGAATGTTGCGACTGTTAACATCTCATTTAAAAGGACCTCCGTTATGGATTTTGATTATTACAGGGAAAACAAACTACTAGTGCATATATATCAGATATGTCTGTGTGTCACATAAATTAATGAAATTATCCACCCAGTTTAGATGTGCAGTGTTCTGCTAATCACTTCTGCTCGATTGCTCTGCAGCCATCAATGCTGCTATATAAAGCACTTTGAGCTGCTCTATATGAAAGGCGCTAAAAACAAATAGATTATTATTATTATTATTATTATTATTATTATTATTATTATTACTATTATTATTATCACAACACTGTGATATTTTCCCTGAACTCCACCTCAGGGTCTCAGCTGAAGATATGCAGTGTAAATAGTGGATTGGTGGCTGAAGTCATCATCAGCGTTTTTCCAAACTACATCATGTTTGGTGTCCTTTTGGGGGAATGTTCAGTTTTTTTTTTCTAGGAGATTTGTTTGCGATAGAAACTGTCAATCAACTTACACAACTTTTTACATAGCACTTGCATTGCATCCATTTATACAGCTGGACATACGCTGAAGCAATGAAGGTTTAGTACCTTGCTCAAGACCACAAGACCAGCTCCTTACCCATTATACTACACTGCCACCCACAGCAAAGTGGCTCACATGCACAAGCCACCTGGAACCTGCCAAAAAAAGATTTCCCACAAACCCAAGGGTGCTCTTAAGGGTTCCGGTGAGGTTCTGAGACAACTGGCGGATGGCATCAAGATGGCCGAGATTTTGGAGGGGCAACTGGCTAAGTGTTCTCCAGACCCTGCCCAGGATAAGCGGGTATAGACAATTGATGTGGGTGGCTGGATTATATATTGATATGACCCTAAGTGATTGGAACCTTGTGAATGTGAATTTGCAAAGATCACACCCATTTAATCAAGGATGTACTGCTTCAAATAAAGGAGAACTGAGGATTGATAAGTGGGGGCAGTGTGTGGTGTAATGGCTAGGGCATCGGAGACCGTATTTTCAACCAGTACAATTAAGAGAAAATAATTCACAAAAAAAAGACAGAAAAGTAAATACACAAGATTTGGTAGATTTGGTAGACTCAACAACTGTATCCTTGTAAATGTGAAAATATGCACACTTTTCGCCCCTGATTTTTTAATACATATTTTGTTACATCAACAGTCCTGGCTGAAGAGGAAGGGAGTTGATGGACAGTGTGATATATAACGGGTAATGTCCTGGACCTCAGATGGTGATGGTAGGGCACCGCTAGCTGTTCCAGACCCCTAATGAAGGGCTTACCTATAAATCCACACTGCCACACACCAGCACAGAGAAAGGCTTAGAACAAGACTATTCAACTGGTGGCCTGGGGGCCGAATAAGGCCTGTCACACAGATATTCTGGGCCCTTTGATCTCCGAGAATAAAAAAAAGTACTATTCAGATGCAACAAAAAAAATTCTATGTCTGTGTCCCCAGTGTCAGAACACCACCCACTAGTGAAATGAAAAAAATATGTAGCCTAATAGCTGTGCATATGTATTTAAGGAGACATTTACATTTTTTTAATACACACATACAGTAGCTACACCATATTTATACACTGCTTTAGAAATGGTTCGTGGAAATTGCTGGTCCATGTATGCCATTTTAAGAACCTGTTCACCAGGTATAGGAGTAGTTCAAAGAACTTGGCTTGGAGAATGTATATTGTGTAAAAGTTCACACTTCATGAATATAGGCAAATTGGGATCCTATTGTGTGCAGTGGATAATCAAAAAAAAAAAAAAAATCAACTGAAAGTTTTTAAAATGTACATTTAAAATATACAAATGTCAAAGCTCCGAGGCAATGGTGTTCAAAATAAATGAGCTCAAACCATAAAAAATTAACTGGCATGGAAATATAGGTCAGGGTGTGATAGGACGGTTCAGTGGGTCAACTTTTACCACCGTAGCTTTTCTGTTTGTCCAAAACTAACTCAGTCGGGAATTATCAATGTGTAAATGTTACGTTCAGTCTGTAATCTCCCAATAATCATTAAATCAAGTTCATTTTAAAAATCACTGTAAATTTTGATACTGCAAAATAGATATATTGGTAAAGGACCTACATTCATCATTTCAAACAGGCTACCCATCGACGGCTGAGTGTATAACTTGAAATCACCCGTTACGCACTCTCCATATTGTCTTTCATTAACAATTACTATGCACGGTTATAACCCAACCGTCCGTTAAAACAACGGGAAATCGATTAATAAAATGTGGAGCTGATATGGGCCAGCACTGTCCTGTCCGTTGCCTTTACAATAATAATCGTGTACAAATTGATAGGTTTTCGCCATATGTACAGTGGAATGTAGTAGTCCACAAATCACATCTAATAAATATATGTCCATATTGTCCTTCCCCTGTTATTGCTGTTTGAGTTGGATTCCAGTAACTCACGAGGTTTAATTCATTACATTCCCGTTTTTACAACCCTTCCCCCATTTTACACCAGCTTAAATTTCGGGAAGAAATGGAGGGTTTCTGAACAATCATTTGCACCCCAACTCCGAATCGTTTTAAATGAAAAATCGTTTTTTAAAACTCAATCCTAAATTTATTGCAGTTATCAAAGCCGCACCTCAACACTAAACAAAAACAATTTAGTGTTTTGTACACTGTGAGAAATGTTTCAACGTCTGCAATATGGCAGCTGCTAAGCAAGCTAGCTACATTGATAGCTATCGCCACCTCGACGGCTTGCTGGAGAATGTTTACAAGGACTCGAGTTTAAACAAACAACACGAAACAATAATGTTAGTGCCTGGAGCAAAATAAGTAGGCTATATCGTGCCATTTGTTGAAATAACTATTTCTTTGCAACACGCTTCCTTTTTCTCCAGTGTTTCCGTTCTCAACCACCCTCAACGTCCCTGTGCGTGCGTAAAAGAAACGACGTGGTATTCCTACGCAAAGGGCTTGTGCTGTGTGTGTGGGGGAGAAGAGAAACGAAAAACAAAACAAAACGAAACAACCTCGTTGACACCAAAAAACCGATGCGAATGTACGATTGATATTTCTAGTTTATAAATATTTTGCATTATTGGTGAACTGTCCGGTCTGTGCGTCTAAAGCCCGTCGGCTTCGTGGGGACTATATACTGAAACGCGGAAGAGAAAAACACGACCGGGTCTGCTTGCTCACCCTGCCTGTGTGTTGGCTGAATGGAGGAGGAGAGACTCTTCCTGGTGAATAAACAGTGACAGCTATAGGGCACACACTAATACCCATTTCACAGCGCAGGCACACACCTTATCCTTTACAATAAACACAAAAAATGGCTTCTGACAGTAAACACGTCGCGCAGTTGAAATCTGGTGAGTATAGAGGGTTTGAAATAGATCGTCGAAAGGTTTTTTTTTATTCGTTCATTTGCCCACGACGTCCTCCTTCAGTCTAATGTAGCTCATGTATTTTTCGCCTCGCAGAGCTGTACTTCCTAATAGCCCGATTTTTGGAAGCTGGACCTTGCCAAAACGCAGCAGAGGTGGGTAAATTGGTATTATAGATTTATTTACAACATCCTTACGAAGGATTTTTGAATAATTTCGTGTTTTTGTTCGGCTTTTCAGACCCTGATTAAAGAAGCGCAGGAGAAGGAGGTAAGCAACACAGGGCTCGCTTGCAGTGCATCTCGCTGCACTGTACTTTCTGATGTTAATTTAAGACAGATTTCTCATTTAATTTTTAAAACACTCAACTGGACGCATTCTACACTAAAACAGCACTGAGATAACCTTGTAATTTGATTATAGCTGCTGCCGAAAAGAACAGACTGGACGGGAAAAGAACACCCCGGGACTTACGAAAATTTGGTAAGGGATCTCTATAACCGAGAAAAACTTTTTTTAGTGAGCAAAATAAAAATTGAATTTCCCGCAATTTTTAAATCAGGAAAAAAAAACTTTGTATTGTAATAGCGTAAAAACTAAACACAATAGGTGTTAAAGGTACGTGGGGCGTGCGTCCAGAATTCCCATTGACACTGGCGTGTGAGTTTGGTGACAGGCATGTCCAAAAGATTTAAATAGTTTGGAAAAATGTACTAGAAATAAAGATACGTCATGAGTGTTGTGCTGTAGGAGCAGTGAGGGACCGGAGGAGGGACTATTGCGCCAGAGCGCCCGAACAGAGCAGTAACTAGAGATGGAGGCGCTCTTCTCAATGTAATTCAGTTGCAGCCACACTGTTAAAATACACAACACGATGACTGACTAGTTAAAATAAAGCATTAGGATTAGATAAACGTGAAAGGAGAATGCACAGTGGGATGAAGGAAAAAAAAACTTTTTAAAGGAAAATGACTTGTTTTGTGTTCCGGAGATACATACGTGGAGCAATTTTTTTCTGGAGCGTAAACAAACGGAAGACTTGTGATTCTGAGTGGATCTTTTTGCAATGTAAAGGTAATATCTGATTATTATTAATTATATTGTTTTAACTGTATATTTTGTACAATCAATTAAAAATGATTTAACATGGCCATGGCCATGTTCCATAAAAATGCGTTTTTTATGGACAATTTAACACAATTTTTTCAGTGTTTCAATAATGTGTAAATACTTTGTTAGTATATTTTGAGGAAATTAATTTTATACTCTTGTTCAGTGAAAGTTTGTACTGAGAACAAAGCCAGTAGCCTTCAGGTCTTCCATTTAACCTAAGTAATAAAATAAATACTTTAATTGGAACGATTTCAGCATTTAGAACACACTTGTTTCTTCGTAGTTTCACTGAGAATACATACATCTATCGATGTATCAGTAGATGCAATATATAGCCTACTATTTAATTTTTTTGGGTAGAATTTATAACGTGTCCGTCTTTGTTTCTTTAGCATATTTTATGATTTAATGATACCGTGACCTCCTTGAACGTTTTCAGGTATTGTTCGTTCTTGAGTGCATATAAATCATTGCTGTAATTGTTATGTTCACCAATGTTAAGTATGGGTCATTCAGTTTGAAATAAAATCGGAAATCATGCAATCTTGCATTTTAGGGCTAAAACAATGGTGTGAACACGTCTCGTCTAATTTTGAGTTTCTAAGCTAAAATGTAATTCAAAGACCTGCTAAAACTAATTATTAATCTTATTCTTATTATGGTTATTAATAATAATAATAATAATAATAATAATAATAATAATAATAATGTCTTTTACATATTCGGGCTGTGTTTAATGTAGGTGACATTGATTGAGACGATGCCTGTTGTTTAGGGAATGGAACCATAGGCTTATAATTACGTGGGGTAGACGGCACTTCGTAGCACAATAATTGTTCAGTGTAAGAATCTCTAACGATCGGCTGCAATGAGCAGCCTCGTAGACGGAGGTGTGGGCGCGTGCCTCATCAGCTATGGAGCGGGGATCGTGTTGGCCGACCAATAAGATGATTTTAAATGCAATTAAAGCGACATTAATTATCAGACAGGCGCAGGACGGGGACTGCTGAATTCGCTGATAATGGGCGTTTTGAAAATGGAAATAGCGTCGTGGAGTGAATACAAATGCGTGCTGCTTTTCTGTTATCAAATTACAGCTTTCGTGAAAATTATGGGTGTTTTTTTATCATTAAGTTACAATTTAGGAAATTGATATTAACAGTCCTGATGCACCCTAGTTAAACATTATTCAAAATATCTCTATTGCTTGGCAGTGTATGATAGCTTCTGAGAGTGCATGGACAGAAGAATATCAGCAGTTTTACACAAAAAAAAAAAAAGTATTTTAAAGTGAATTGTATCATTAACATTGTTGAGATTTACAGTTAAATAGGTTAATCAATTGCCACTTTGGATATCCCTCTGGGGAAAAGATTAGTTGAAGTAAAAGTGAGTTCTGTTCAGTTAATGGACCGTATTGCACATCTCTCTGGGTGGAACTTCGTTATTTTGTCTATGTATATTTTGTGTAAATCCTGACAGTACACATGTACACAATGGAAATGTAATGAAATGTACACAATAAATGTGTATGTGTGTGTTCTTAAACCCACGTCTAACACGGCTGTCTTCATAAATGCATTCATACAGGGATGTATGCATAGAAATTCATGGTGTTTTTAAAATTTAGATCTTCACTTTTATTTCAGACTTTCATTTTGGGTTCGGTGCACTTTAACAGAAAAAATTCAGGCAGTGTTTTTTTTTTTTTTGCAAAAAAAAAAAAGCATATTTACTGTTACTTGTATATTTATATATTTAACGTTTCAGGTTTAGATTGTCTGCCTCCTTTCACCTTTCCTCCTAAATCTCCAGTTTATCAACATTTTGTGAGAAATTGAAGTGCGGATCTTCCTTCTGGGTATTTAGACTGGGGGACCCAAGCGCCTGACCAGGAGGAAAATAACACGCTTCTGCGGTTGCATATTACTGTATTTCTGCGCTCTCGAGAAGCGCGGGGTCGTTTCTGAGTGCAGGCACTTCGCGCAGCGCCGTGGATGCGGTCTCCTCCGCTAAGACTATCCCGTCCGTGCTCCTCCTCCTCGCTGACACTGGTAAAACGGTGCTTCCCCAGCGAAGCAGAGTTATTATTTCTCCAGCTCTAAAACTCGATTTTACTTTTTTTTTCCTCTTCTCCCCCTTCTGTTAGAGTTATGAGCTCGGCCGTATAATACTCTCCTTTTTTTTTTTGGTCTTCTCCCCGCTCGGCCCCGAAGGTGAAGCTGTACCGCCACATCGGCCCGGACCACCTGCTGCGGGTATGCCAGTGCATCGGCCCGCTGCTGGAGAAGGAGATGCCCGCCAGCGTCCCGGGGGTGCAGTCCCTGCTCGGAGCCGGGCGCCAGTCGCTGCTCCGCACGCACAAGAG
>CAAKMX010028175.1:13046-25433 GCA_901111305.1 Anguilla megastoma | reverse complement strand
CAGAATCCCCCCACCCCCCCCCCCTCCCCCTACCCCCCCACGCCCTTCGGTGCCTCACGGCTTTAGAGCTAATCAAGAGGGCCGTCTCTTTGCCCTAACGCGTGCTGTGTGCTGCTGTACGTTATACTCGCTGTACGACAATGAAGCAACCCCCCCCCCCCCCCCCCGGTTTTCTGGAAGTTTCTGTCTGTAGGGTGAATGAATTTTAACTTGTTTCCTTGGGACAGTCATTGAGAGGGTTAAGAACGAGATCATGAGATCCATCCATGAAGGTGTCTCACCCGTTTCTTGATATGAATATTTCATAATTTTAAATGACACTGCTAAATGTATTTTTCTATATGTCTCCTATAAATGATCACTCAGAAGGCCTGCCTTGGCAAGGCTTTGGGGGAATCTCGATTCGGGGCGAAGACGGGGTGCTTTTCCCCTCTCTCCAGGACGTGATGTAACCCTCCCGCCTGTTCTATTTTTGCCGTGGAAAAATGCCACGTTGCTCCGGCGTTTTCCCGAGCCGGGCCAGGGGAAGACGGGGGGTGGGGGGGTGGGGGGGGGTGGGGGGGGCTTGGAAATGGAAACTTGAGCCGTGGAGTTTTTAAAAATTTAGCGCTTTTTTCCTTTTACCCTTCACCGCCCGTCTATAAATAGGACGTTCTCTGAGCTTCGCCGGGGCGGGTGGAGCCCCCGACGCGGGGGATGGCGGGATCCGGGGTCGGTCTGCTTCCTCTCTGTCTCTCTGCGCTCCCATTAAAGGATTAAAATACGGGCGCCATTTTGGTTCTAACGATTACTCCTCCCCTAACTCAAAAAAATCTTTCCTTCTCCTCGCGCTGTCGATAATTGATAATCTCTGCAGGTCTGACACTCGCGTGGCTCTCATCTAGACAGTGAATAACAGGAGGCTGTGATCTGCGGCTTCTCGAATGCTATTTATTTTTAATCAGATGTACAGCAGAGTCAGACGCATCCCATAATAGACATGGGGCCGGGTCGTGGCTCGCATGTTTGAGTGGATCTTTCGCCACGCCCCCCCTCGCGAAGCCGTCTCGTCTGTTGCCAGGGTGATTCTGCTTTCGTCTCATTTTGCATTTGACTGGGGGGGGGTGTCCAATCTTATCTGGACACGGCCGGTGACGGTACTGGATGCTACTTTGTTTTTGTCCAGTGGCCAGGTGCCACACCTGATCCACTCGGTTTAACGAATCATGGTCTTCAGTCAAGACTAGAATCACGTGTCTTGGTGCTGGGCTAAAACAAAAAGCTGTACCCATATTGGCCCTTTTAGCATAAGATACAAAAGCTGTACCCACATTGACCCTTTTTAGGATAAGATTGGACACTCCTGTTTTAGACCATGTCAGGTACTGGTTCAAGGTCTGTCCTTAGCTTGATTTCAGTGAAACTCATAAGTCTTTCTGGTCCTGAAGCATGTGTTCCAGCAGAACGGCATCTTGGGAACCTTTTAACGCAGAGTTTTTTCAATAATACTGGATTGCACGGGCAGGCAGGGCGGAGTGGACGGCCGCTAAATCAGATTAACCGTTTCCCCCAACACGGCCGGACACGGCTTGCCAGGCAGAACCCAGAGAGGCCGGAAAGAACAAACCTCAATCCTCGAACCCCGCGATCCGCCAATTTCCTGCAGCGGGGGTGTCCTGTGACCCATCGGAGGAGGAGGAGGAGGAGGAGGCTTTTAACGCCCTCCTGTGCGAAATCCTTGAAGAGAGCCGCCGCGCAGCGCTCTGGCGGTATCGATTCCCCTTCCCTGGGTAATGGAAGCCGCCCCGGCCGTGTGGATGAGTGGAGTGTCACTGCCTCAGCGTCACCGTGGAGACGTTGTCGGGGGAAACACAGGATTCCGCTAATGCACACTGAGAGCCGTCAGGCCCCTGCTGTGGTATTGAGGGAAACGGTTGTCTGAAAAAGTAGTTAGAACGATCTCATCTGTTTACTACATACATATAAAACATTCCATGTGTCGGGCTAATTGAGCCTTTTCTGATGGTCCTCAGAAGATTATGTGGAAGCAAAACTGTCCCTGAAATTTTTATGACGTACACAGCCGTCTTTAGGGGACTACGGGTAGTGATTAAATCATCTTCCATCTGAAAAGACACTTTGCTCCTCTTATTTTATTTAAGCTGGTGAAAAAAGTCAGGGGGATAAAAAAAGAGATTGGGTGTTTAACTTTATTGTTTTAAAGGTCAGGGTTCAGGAACGTGCCAGAATGGGAGCACAGCTGTCTCCAGACCTGGGTCAAATACGAATTGGTTTTCGATTCAAATACTTTTCTGTGCTCTATTGATCTTGCCTGGTGTAATTGAGCTTGCCAATATGACCAGAAGGCGGGGTTTGCACCTTTTGAGAGTATTTCATTGGTTCCAAAACACCAGGCAAGATCAGTAAAGCATAGAAAAGTATTTGAAAAAAATAAAAATACATATTTGAGCCAGGTATGGCAGTCTCATACATGCACAGGACACCTGTGCTGAGAGATGAAAGCACTTTTTAAGCCCGTACCAGGCTTAGAATCAGCAGCCTTATAGGCAGGACCTCCGTTCCGCTCTTGGTATGTCAGTGAAAAATAAATGTTCCCACTTAGAGAAATGCCCCAGCTCACAACCTGTGATTGGTATAGCCAATGAACATCAACGACGAATTGTACAACTTGTACCCTAAATGAATTTTGATTCACCCTGTGAAAAATTGGGCAAATGGGGAAAAAATACTGACCTAACCATCTCTCTCTCTCTCGCTCTCTCTCTCTCACACATAGGCTGTAATTTTTATTTATGTCATATATAAGAAACTACGCTTAGATACAGTTTCTGGGTGTTAAGAGTAAGCATGTGTAATGTGACAAATTAATTGAGCCTGAATTGTACAAACTCCACACAAAATGGCGTATTATTACATGATCAACAGTTCAGTAAATTGTTGTTCTCAGCTTTTAGGGGTGCTGCGGGTGAATAGAATGGCATGTGTTGGGAGTGGTAAGAGGCCCCTGAACTGGGGAAAAAAAGGTTTAGATGGATTTTCGTCGTCACGAAGCAGTAAGCGAAAAAGCTTACTGGTAGGAAGTGTTTCACTGGTCGTCTCTGCATATAGTGCTTCACTCCTCTTTTAAAAAGGGGGACAAGTCCACGTTTTTATTTTCAGGTAGCTTATGTAAGGTATTTAAATAAATTTCCTCATCGGTTCCTTTTCGAAGGGCTCCATAAACCACACGCCGTAGACGCAGAACAGTGAGCGGGACAATACCGGAGCATTTTTGTAGAATTTCGTCGTCTTTTTAAATTTCACGTTTTAAAGTTTGTACTTGTGCTTGTTTGTGTCCCCTATTCATGCTTCACAAATTGGGTCAGGTTTGCGCTGGGTCACGTGACTGCCCGCTCTGGGGCGCTGGACCTGACAGCGTTCAGGATGTTAATGCTGCCTGGATACGCTGGTTGCCGTGGAGGCACGCTGGGTAACGGCAGCAAGGTTTTTTCCGGAAACCTCCGTCCTGACTCCTTGCTTCCAGAAGCCCCTGAGTTGTAGCTTGACTCAGCTTTTTACATTTCTAGCTGAATATATTGAAAACGTAACAAAACACACACACACACACATAAGATAAGTCCCCACGCAGTACAAAACCAATGTGGTAATCAATACCATAATGTAGCGTGTAGGTGGCAATATTCCGTTTCTAAAGTTTTACAGAAGACAGAGAACTTACACGTAGTTGTTTTTTTTCCCCCATCCGTCAGCGCGTGGTTTGATCCAGGATAACTGCTGCTTATTCGTTTTAACATGAAGGATCCTCTGAGTACCAGGTGTGATGTATGTTTAGCGAGCACTATTCTGATGGAGGTATCCCATGTTAAAACAGGTGGGACTGTGTTCCTTAGAGTAAGTCACATTTATTTTATTATGACTGATCCCTTCCACCTTTCTCTCTAATGCTAAATTTCTCGGGAGACCTAATTCTTCGAAGCAGATATTAAAATATTACTCTCGCAGTCTTCTCTCTGGCTCCCCGTAGTGATTTTCTCTTATTAGAAAAGGGTTCTTGCCGGTATAAAAATAGTTTCTTTACATGCTGACAAACCACTTCTTCTTCTAACCACTATTTGAGTCCAGTCTTGAATTCTCATCATCAAACTAACCCAAAATGTCTTCTTTGCTAGACAACATCAGCTAGCTAACCTCAAACTAGAGCTATTTAGATTTAGCAAACTGGATAATAGCTGTCATTAACTACAAAAATCGAATATATTTGTATATAGTTGTACAGTCTCATTCATTTCCCTTATGTGTTCTCAGCCACTGTGGGTACTAAAGGGTTAATGTGAATTATAGTTAATGTGAATTTATGTCCTATCTCTTTCCCACTGTGTGCAGTGTACATATGTGTGCGTTTCCCTTGGAGGTTGGAGTGGTAATCACATAATAATACTTAATTCACAGTGTATTAGTAGTTTGTTAACTAGTTACTAACAGAAAAAGAAATTGTTAGTATTACATATTTGGGCCCTTACAAATCTGATCCTCTTAAGCACGTGAGTGATTATATTTATTTATTTTTTTTGTATAATGTGCGATCATATTCATTGCTTATCCTGACATTTTTTAAAAATGCCCTCTTTAGTCGAATTCACAAGACCTACAAACACGCGGTGAAATCTGACAAATCTGCACGGTGAAATCTGCTAACCAACAAAATGAAATGCATAGAGAACTGCATTAGCCTCCAGCTTTCATCTAAATTTAACACAGAACTTATAATCCTTAAGGTCTACTCTGAAGAAGTGGTGATGTTGATGGAATTTCTTTGTTTATACAAAGTTCCTATTAAATACGTTTCCAACTGTCACCAAATAACTTGATATACTACCATGTTATAACATATGGTTATAAGCAAGTTACAGTGTTGCTACAGTACCTGTTTTACTTTGGAACTGCAAAACTATCTTCACATCTTCATGTGGCTGAAGAATGATACCCATTTGGATCCTTCATGTTCTACAAAGAGAGCCCATTATCCCCATTAGTGTGGGGTGTAATTCCATATCGGAGACCACGGTCACACCGGGGGGGGCCTGTGGGGGGGCAGGTGAGGCCGGGGGGGAGGGACGGTCTCCTCTCTCGCAGATTGACGTGTCATTAGAACCTGGCTGATGGAACTGTAGCCTGATTAGTTGCGCACACCTGGGGTGGAATGTCCTCCTGATGAGATTACAGCCCCCACCTCGATCAGGACCCCCCTTAACCTGCTGACATAACCCTAAAACCTGAGACATCCTCCCGTGTGTGACCCCCTCAAAAGATGAGGGTGGCACATACACACACACACACACACACGCGCACACACACACACGCACACGCACACGCACACTTCTACCTGTTCCCCTTGCTTCCTTTGATGTGTTCCCTCCCGTCGTATTTGCGGCTGACCTTTGTCCCCGTCCGTTTGATTGGCTGCGCAGAGCCAGTAAACCCCATACCTTCTAATGCACTGCAGAAGGGGATATATTGGTTGTGACAGTCTGTTAAATCAGCCAACTGTGGTCTATTTAATTCCCCAAGCAAAGGCCTCGCTGTGCCAGTTTTTTTTTTCCTCCTGTGTTTTAGGAGAGGGGGAGGGGAAGGAGGAGGGGGAGAGGGAAAAGTCTTCCATTTTTTAATACAAACTATTGCGCTTTCTATTTGTTGTCTGTCATTTTTCAAGTATTTTCCTATTATTTTTCCGAGTAACCGACTTCAGGCAGATCTGCAGAGGTAATGATTCTTCTCCTACTATCAGCATGCCAAGCAGCACTTTGAGTTAAAGTGGCCTCTCACATAGTTATACTGCAGGGTTATGGGAATGTGTGTGTGTGTGTCTGTTTGTGTGCGCACCTGTGTATGTGCGTCTGTTTGTGTGTGTCTGTTTGTGTGTGTAACGGTTTTTTCGACTGGCAACACTTGAACTGGCCATATTTTTCAGGATATAATATGTTTTTTTTTTACGATGATATGAGTTAAATGAGGATCTTCAGGGATGAATGCCAAGGATAATTTGTGTTTCTTGACAATCTGAAGTGGTCTGTAGGGTTTATAATTACCCTGATGAAATATCTGTGTTAACTGGACACATTACATTTTTTACATTACAGGCATTTAGCAGACGCTCTTATCCAGAGCGATTTACACAACTTTTACATAGCATTTTACATTGTATCCATTTATACAGCTGGATATATACTGAAGCAATTTTGGTTAAGTACCTTGCTCAAGGGTACAACGGCAGTGTCCTACCCGGGAATCGAACCTGCGACCTTTCGGTTACAAGCCCAGTTCCTTACCCACTGTGCTACACTCTGTCCTACAAACCCCCCTTTTGGACGCATAACACATAGATTGCTGCAATCGAGTGGAAAGCTCGGCCCCTTTATTATCACACTATTTTCATGCTGGAAAAGAGCTTCTGTGCTGAGCCAGGCAGTCGGGTCAAACAGATGCTGCTTCATGGTCTCTGCGTGCACGGAACCGTCTCATAATCGAAATCAGAAGGGGTTCCACGCTAGGAACAGCAGAATCCTGCAAACGGGTATTTACACACTCCACTCGCCCTTCGCTCACGTGAATGTTCTGAGCTGAACGTTCTACTGCTGATGTCACAATCACTGCTGGTGACTGAAGGCAAGGGAGTTCTAGAATTTTGGGGGGAGAAAAAAAAAAACATTCCGAAAAACCTACTGTTCAGATAGCAAATTGGCTGCCTCTGTAATTTTTGTTCTCCCTGGGGTAGATGTCACTGTTAATTGACGCATAAACCATCATTGCTATGTGTATAGTGGTGTATATCAGTTTTTTGCTCTACTGGGTAAAACTCCTGGGACAGATTTTTATTGGAGAGTTTTGATTATTAACGTTAATTACTCTGTGGATTGTTTTCTCATCTTCAGGGTGTTGAATATTCCACCATGCTGTGCTGTTGATGCATGTACAAGTCTCTTGCCACCTACACACACACACACACACACACACATATATATGAGTGTGTGTGCGCGTGCATGCATGCGTGCTGGCGTGTGTGTGTGTGTGTGTGGGGAAATCATACCCACATTCTAAAAGCTTTTGCAAGCTCTTACATGCACCTCATAGTACTTGAAATTCAAGAGTAACGTCTCTGTTCAGGGAGTTCTACAGTCTAGTTCATTGTTCATAGTTCATAGTTTCATTGGGTACTTCCTACGTATATGCTATGCAGCTGCAATAAATTAGTGTTTGGTAGGCAGAAAATTTGCCTTGTTCTTTCATATTTTTGATATTGGACTCATGGATTTTTCTAGATGATTTACTGGATGACTTGTCATCCTAATGCAAAATGGCAGTCAGTGGAGTGCACAAACAAGACTGAGGCGCTTGACCCCAGCGATGGAAAATTGACCCCACGTCCATTAGAGGCACATTATTACAGTTTGATGGGTCCACAACAATGACTCGGCTGGACCGCAGTCTGAGCCCCAGTTTGAGTTTCAGGAGATATTCATTAGGTTGACCTGGGCTTGTGTACCTTGTGCGCCAATAGAGAAACCTGCGGTCTAAATGAACACTAAGCCTGTCTCCTGTATCCCAGCCAGGAGTTCCAAGATATTGTATTTCAGAGCTTCAATGGCCACCCCCCCCTGTGCACGGCCTCATCCATTATCCAGTGGCTACCCGAGGCTTAAAAAAGTTTGACGTGCCGCGGCCAGACACAATAATGAAACCGATACTGAGGCCCTGCACAAAAAAGAGCCTGCAGCAAACCTCGGTACGAGACTGTCACTGAACCGCAGTGATATCAGACCACGGTACGAGACTGTCACTGAACCAATGATATCAAACCACGGTACGAGTCTGTCACTGAACCAGTGATATCAAACTACGGTACGAGTCTCTCACTGTAACAGTGATATCAAACCATGGCACGAGACTGCACTGAATCGTAGTGATATCAAACCACGGGAGGAGACTGTCACTGAACTGCAGTGATATCAAACCATGGTGCAAACCATGGTCTCTGAAGAGTGCAGTGACAGTGCGAAGGAGCGCAAAGCTCCAGTTAGTCAAGAGCAATGAGATTTCCCTCGTTTTTCAAAAACCGAATTGTGAAACACCTTTGGCGTGCTGATAACAGGCGTGTCTCCCACTTCACCTGCGCTAAAGGTAAACGGACATCAGCTCGGACGGTGCGCCGAGTCCCAATTTGACCTTTCCCCAGAGACGGATGCTTTCATTCCGCAGCACAACGTTGCCTCGTGTTGTTTCTGCGTTGAGAGTCATCGGTTGTGACGGGGAACATAAAGCAGGACAGACATTTTCTGTGAAACCCATCAGGATTTTATGATAGAACAGGCGCCGTCGGGCATTGAGTTCTGCAGGAGAGAGTCAACCCCTGGAGTCTGATTCTGATGGCTTTTTTTTTCTTTTTTTTACGGGTTTACTGCACATAAAAACGTAGTGGTACAACATGCTTACATGCGCAGGAGGGAATGAGGGATCAGGCATGCAGAAGCGGGAATGTGTGTGGTGCTCTCTCTCTTTGCCTTCAGGAGTATCAGTAAATAACCCACTGAAGAACCAGTGAGCCAACATCGCCTCATGAACAATATGAAAACTGTTAACCAGTTCGAGGCGGAGTCATTTGCTGAAGTTCAGAAACCGTACAGTGAAGGGCTCCTGGTTGTGGCACAGTCGGTAAAGACCCTTACCGTGCTGCAAGATGGGTTCTAAGGTCTAGACTAGGGCTGCTTAACCATGTTCCTGGAGATCTACTGTCCAGTAGATTTACACTCCAACCCTAACAAAGCCACACCTCATTCAAGAGATCTTTGTTGAGCTGCTAATTAGTAGAATCAGGTGTGCCAAATTAGGGTTGAAATGGAAACCTACAGGACGGTACTGTAGATCTCCAGGAGCAGGGCTGGGCAGCCCTGGCCTCAGCCATTGCCATGGATACTCTGAGCTCTGATGTCGTTTGCTCACCGTGACCAGAAGCGATGCTTAATTTGTGAATCGGAAGGTGTCGGAACGAATAGAGCTCGTGTGAGGGAGGTGACTGGTGCATCTCAGGGGGTCTGGAACACACAAAAAATCACCAAGGCGGAGGAAGTGATTCCGCCATTGGGGACCAGGGGTGGTGGGAAGCGACTGAAGAACGCTTCATAGCAAGTGTTATCATACTTTTGTCTTCCCTTTCCAGAGGTGCCGGATCCACATAAAAGGTTCATGGAATGTGGACACTCCAGATCCCGAGAGGTCCCAGATCCTGTTCTGGCCGGATCCGGCACAAAGTAAGCACTGACCAGCAGACGTATACAAACCGGCTGTAGTCCAGCCAGGAAAGGCGGCACTCCACTTGAACAAGGGCTGCTATTACATTCTGTACTGCACGTGGCGCGTTCTCTGGCAAATAATCACTTATGAGCCGTACTCCCTGGTGTGCACGGTAAGCTGTGAGATTTTTTAAAAAAGGCTGGAAGCTGAAATATTGTTTTGCATAAAGCGCAGCGGCCCCCGTACAGATTTAAGCTCTGGAACTCAAGCGCTACTGTCAGCCCCTGTCAGAGTAAAGTAAATATTTTTAATTACACACCCAGGGCTTGGGCGCGACCCAACAGAATTTTGCCAGCGTTTTTTATTGTAATGCATAATTCCAAATTAATACTCAACACAAATGTGAAATTTTCTACACTCTGATTACCCCAGACCCATCTGTCCGTCTGTGTGTGGTCCAAAGGGGTGTGTTTCCCATATTTATAATGAAGAAACTGCTGCAGCACACATCGGCCTGCTAATATAAGCATCTGGTGACTGCAGGTTTTTGGTAGTTGAGCTCATGCATACTATGGAACCTTGAAGACTGGATATTAAAACGTCTTTGTTCCCTGGCATGTACACACACACACACACGTATGCACACAGATGCACACACACTCATGCACATGCAGCTCACACTCACATCCACCTCTCTCTCTTTCACACACAGACACACATGCAAACACACACACAGTCCATTTCTTATACACTTTATATAAGGATATGCTTTTTTGGATTTATGCACTTTACATCAAGTAAGGCGTACCGAACAGATATGCATGTCTTACTGTGTTTTCCTGATGGATTCATGTAATATAGCATGTCTGGAAGTAGCGTGCTCTTGTTGTGGGAAGGTCAGGCAAAAGCTCTGTCCTTTTCCATATTTACATGAATTGTACCTATTTTTCATCTATTTTTATAATACATTTGAATAATAGCCTATAAACAGCACTGACATTTTGTAAACAGTTGTCTGAAACAATCAAGTAATTGGATGTTTGTATCCTGTCTGCTCATGTTGACATATGGTTGAATTACTCATGCTTTTAAGTGCACAATTGCTGAAGCCACTCATTTTTGTCTTAGGTGAACTATACGCTCAGCACATACAACACAGCTCATATTTTCTTGCAATATGTTTTTGCCCAAGGTTTTTCTTTTTTTTTTATTATAAAAAATTAATTTTTAAAAATCATAAAAATACACAGTAAAATGACCAGTGTTCAACTCTAACAGTGTTAATTCAACCCAATGGGGACCAAAAGTTATCTGTTAGAGTTGAATTAACACTGGACATTTTACTGTGTCTGTTTGTCTGTGTGTGTGGGTGTGTGAATGTGGGTGTGTCTGTGTGTGTGTGGGTGTGTATATGCGTGTGTGTGTGTGCACGTGTGCGTGCATGCATGCACGTGTGTGTTTTAAACATTGTTCTGTGCAAGCTGCATGGACACAGCCTTCCGCTCTGCACACCCTCTCTCTGTAGAAGCTCAGTATTAGCCCAGCTAATGGACACCTGCTCTGCAGAAGCAGATGCATTAACACTCGCTCCCAAGTTTCTCCAGCATAGAATAATATACACTTTCCTTACCGTACCGTCCTCTGGCTATGAGCAAAGAAAGGTGTCTGCCAAGGTAAACCAAAAGCACAAAACCCTCAGCTGTTTGATCATGTTCCCTCAGCTCAGGATTAATTTTAAAAATTCAATAGAAGCAGGCGCATCCTTTTTTTTATTTCTTTTTTCTTTTTTTTCTTTTTCTTTGTTTTTGGCTCCAGCCCTCCCAATATATTGTTTTCGGTGATGAAACGGGATACAGGGAACAGAGAGAAAGGGCCCCTCCACCAGTGCAAATGCAGCTGCTGCAAGGGCAGGTTGATATTACACAGCGCTGCAGAAACGTGTGCGCCAAGGTTAGCATTATCATCATGGCACCCCTCTTTATTTTTGAGTGATGTAGTGCCGAGTCTTTTAAAAAAAAACAAAAAACAAAAACAAAAAAAACCTCTCGCCACTTACCAGTGTCAAAGGGGCAAGGTTCCAATGTGTATTTACAAATGACGCGAGGTACATCGATAGTTTTAATATTTGTTTTCTCGTCTTGAACAGATGATGTGGTAAAAAAAAAAAACCAGTTTATGCTCCCCATTCAAACACTAGCCTCCCCCTCTCCCCTCCCCTCCCCTCCGCCCTCCCTCCCTCCCTCCCGCACACCTGGCCATGTAATTGTCCAAAACAAATCTGAATTAAATAGGCGGGGCAAAGGTGGAGAACCCAGGTAAACCAAGGTAAACATGGGGGAGGATAACAAAGCAAAACAAATAAGGCTTAACATGACATTGTTTATATATTGTTTTGTAATATTTTCAAGTTGAAAATCCTGCTTGGTATGCCTTTAAAGGGACCTTTGAAAAGGCGTTCTGCCACTCTTGCCCTAGGGTTGCTCTTGGGGGTTACAGAGATCTGAGTTAAGGCTCAGATCTCCGATAAGCCTAGTCCTTTGTAAAAAGCACTATGTAATAAAATAGAATTCAATTGAATTTAAAGGGACACTTGCACTTTTATATCCCATTACAAACCAAAACCTCACCTTCATACACCATATGGCCCCCGCACCACATGCATTAGTTTAATATTACAGTAAAATGGTGTCATTTGTACATATACATATTGCTACGTACAAAATAACTAAATCCGGATCATCAATGAAACAAGAAACGTCCCCCATTGCGTTTAATTAATTAACAGGCAAAGGTATACAGTACTGCTGTAAGGCACCTCATTCTACAGTTTAATTGAGTTATTAAAATGTGCATGGGAGCGTCACGTGATCTATTTATTTTTGACAACAAAAACATGTCCTGAAAGAGCAGACCCAGTCATTATTTACACTTGGCTGGGCATCCTTTGCAAAAAAAAAAAGAAACCCTACAAACGAACGACATCCACTTGCCCCGAAGCTCCGTCTTGCCCCCCCCCCCCCCCCCCCCCCCCCCCCCCCCCCCCCCCCCCCCCCCCCCCCCCCCCCCCCCCCCCCCCCCCCCCCCCCCCCCCCCCACCCGCCC
>CAAKMX010028166.1:14703-28602 GCA_901111305.1 Anguilla megastoma | reverse complement strand
CACAGATTTCCTCCTCAGCAGCTCTGCTTCATTTCACCGTGGGGGGGGGGGGGGGAATGAAGATGAACTCAAACTGTCCCACGGCTACTTTCCTTTAAGAAAACATTTCTTCCCCATTTTGTTTTTTCTTCTCAAAAGTAAACCCTGCCCCTAGCTTCACTGTAAGCCACACAGTGGCTGATGCGCTTTCGCCTGCGAAGCAGGAACAGTTTGACACGCTGCAGTTTGCTAAACGAGCAGGAGGAAGTCAAAGGGAAGGAATATCTTCTCACTGACACCGGGAAGCTTGTGGGCGCTTGGCACATCACCGGGAGGAACTACGGCTGCGGTAACATAAAAGGTTCCATGTGAAACAAACCAAATCTCAGCAGATGTGGGCTTAACACTCACCGAAAGCCAAGCAAGGTCAACAGAACTATTCCCAAGAAAGGTCAAGACAAACTCGCCAAAAGCTGAGCTAGGTTAACACAATCCCTGACTTCTAAGCTAGGTCAACACAACCACTGAATACTGAGCTAGGTCAACACAATCACTGACTTCTGAGCTAGGACAGCACCCACCAAATGCTAAGCTAGTTTAAAATGCACAGAATGCCAAGCAAGATCAAAACTCACAAAATGGTAGGCTATACCAACACTCAACAAATGCTAAGCTAGGTCAACACTTACCAAATACTGAACTAGGTCAACACAATCACTGAATGCTAAGCTAGGTCAACACAATCGCTGAATGCTAAGCAAGGTCAACACAACCACTGAATGCTAAGCTAGGTCAACACAATCGCTGAACGCTAAGCAAGGTCAACACAATCACTGAATGCTAAACTTGGTTAACACTCAATGAATGCTGAGCATGTCCAAAACTCAACAAAACGCAAAGCTAGGTCAACAGTCACCCAATGAATGTAAAGGTAGACTAACAGCACCAAATATTCAACAAAGTGTCGCTCAACAAAAATGTTTGCCTTTATACTTTGTACGAAGGCCTACAGACAGGGTTCTGTTGTCTCTATGGTAACAAGTTAGGCTAGGTAGTGGTGGTAGCTTTGCAGAGGAAAAGTGCACAAATGAGAAACTCAACCGAACTCATGTTTATCATTTAGAAAACCCACCAACACAGAGGGTGTCGAAACTTTTGTCTCTCTAGCCCTGTAATAGAGAGGTGTACAGGTACTCACGCTGGCCGCAGTAAGTCCCAATGTAGCCCTTCGGACACTTGCAGTGGTCCTCCGCGCACACGCCACCATTCATACACCTGATGTTGCACTGCGAGCCTGCGGAGAACAGACAGAGCGTGCTGTAGCCATTACATGCATTACATTACATTACAGCACTCTGCATTACATTACATTGCATTTCATCATGATGTGATCAGACTTTACATCATTCATTAACAGGAAACAGCGTTAGCGATTGAGAGAGTAATCATCTGCTTTTGAAGACTTGTCAGGGAGCTTTCAGTCTTGGAGTCCTGTATTTCACAAAGCAGGATTACTGAATTAGCTGGATAACTGCTGAATAAAACTCAGCTCAGTTTTAATCCAGTTTTACTCCATTTCGAGGGTTCTGTGCTGGCCAAAATGGTTCAATCTAGGAGCTACCACACTTTCCACACCTACTGTACCATTGAGAGTTCCACAAAGAACTAAAAATAGTTCCCATATGCAGACAACCCAAAGAACCCTGCTGCTGTACTTTTGAGCAAGATGGTTCACCTGAATATCTTCAGTAAAACAATCCAGCTGTACAGATGGAGATCATATAAACACGTAAGCTGTGTAATCTGTGCTGAATAAGGCCATCATCTGCTAAGGCTAAGCAAATAACTCACCTCATGTAAAGGAATAAGGTAAAACGGTATCAGACGCTTCCTGAAACCATATTTCCAAAAACGATTAAGGACACAGCATTTAAAGGAGATGTAGAGGGACTTACACACACACAGCGTTCGAGGGGTAGAACAGTAAAAAAAAAGGGGGTAGTTTCTGCGCCCATTTTAATTTGACTCGTCCTGCGTGCGCAGAGACGTGTCGCGGGCCGGGGCACTCACCGGATTTGGCCCCGCAGCTGGGCGCTATCTGCCCGTTCGCGCACGTGCACATGTTGGGGCGCGAGCAGAACCCGTCTCCGCAGCTGTTCCGACAGATGGCTGTTAGGGAAAAAAGAAAAACTTTTTTTTTTCTCCCCCACTTATCGAAGAAACCACACGTACAAAGAATGTATCCTTAAAATGATTTAAACCTGGCGTTTAAGGAACAGCCATTAAGAAACCGGACGGACCAGAAAACAAGCATCGTTAACTGACAGTTGCATGCCGACATTTTTTTTTTCGTAAAACACGTGAAATTTGCCGTAGGCTACAATAGACGCAGAAATATACTGTATGCATTAAAGAGCACAAAGAATTGCAACTAATACCTCTATGACGCACAAAATTTTGCCATTCACCTTACAGGACCTTATGGATTTTCCCCCCCAGCATTGCGGAATATTTTCAGCACCAGGTTTGAACCATGGGGCTTCGGATTGCAGTGTAGCCTACAGTAAAGTCTGAATATCTCACTGAAATTCAACAAGACAGCCCTTCAAGTTGTAGAGGAAGTCTTTCATTCTTTCAAATTAAAAACATTCAAAGCGACAGTTCTGCTGTGTAAGTATTTAAAGTCCATAGTAGCACTTGAGGTCTAACGTTGAATGACAGCACGCAAGAAGGGAGCCTTCTGTACTGTCAGAAGGTCTTTCCGTTAGCAAATCAAGATCTGATCCACATGCCTCTTCTTACGCAACTAAGATGCATCCACACAGTGCAAAAAAGACTGAAAATTTTTTCTTTCTTTCTTTTTTCCACGGTTTCTGGACCTCATCCAGAGCCAACAGTAATTTAAGACCAAGTGGGACCCTGGTGGTTTGGACTGCACACCACAGAGGTACTGCTTTGTGTGCGTATTCAATAACAAGCGTGAACTTGTGATCACCGTTTCAAAACAGGGTCAGAAAACTGTGAGGGGGGGGGAGCACAATTAAGAAAACAATTATTTCATACCCGGATATTCCAGGTAGACTAAATAATGTCAAATATATGCGTTGGTCACCACGTCGGTCTGATGTGCGTTTTCTTTTTTTAAACCGTAGCTTCCGGGCTCCGAGTTACAGGACTAATGTGATCTGATTAGTGACATGGACGTGTGCTGATATGAACAAAAGAGCTGCATCATTTCAGTGGTTCTACACTGGTGGATCTAATCAGTTTACAGCAATAAAGGTGAGTCAGATATGACCCAGGCCATCAGCAGCTTATTTGATGCATAAAAAGTTCTGGCTTTGTTTATGGACCTGAACTCTCATAATCAAATCAACGTTCCGGAAAACCACGTACGTGCGCGGATTTAGTGCCGCGGGGTTTGCGGTTGGGATGGGAGGGAACGGGTTTCCCCTGAAATTTCCTTTTTCAAAACCAGTCGCTGCTTAACGTTGCATTCGCAGACATGACACGCTTTGCAAATGTGAACCAGCGCCCCCTGCTGCCCCCATGTGTGAACGGAGATCAAAGCGCGAGCGTTCCAGTAACCGCCAATTTGAAGCGGTGGTTTATTGCCGTGAACATCTGCCGCAGTACTTACGCACAATACATTGGTTGCCCCCGGGCAAAGTCTTCCATCCAGGGCAGCAGTAGGAATGGAACCGTGACCCACATACATTCGGCCTGCACAAGAGGTTTGGGGTGAAATCACACAGATCCGACAGAAATGTTAGCAACGCTGGACCTGAGGTACACGTCACGACTCTTGCTACACAAGAGTCGTCACAGTCACACGCAGGGGACCCCAAAATCACATTCAGCCCTGCCACCCCATTCAAGCACAATTACAGTAAAGTTGTGAATTAGGTCTGGAATACAGCTAGCCAACATCTGGTCTGGTCCATCTAGGAACTGAACATGAACAGTTTGTCAAAATGGTTGTTTTCATGTTCTACAAATTGCCATTACTTAAAAAATAAAAACGGTTTCACGCAACCTATGACCTGTCCTGCAGCATCAGTTTCAACGACATGCCACTCTACATACATACCGTAAAACAGTTGTAGTTATTAATGGATTACGAAAATATAATGTTCGTAGCACTATATCGTTACATTACAAATACAATATGTGACACAATTCAAATTTTTGTCAATACAAAACAAATAAATCCATATCTAAACACTTTTATTTTTATGTTCAATCTATTTTGATATCAAACTAAATGTTTGGTTCACTTTTCGGGACTTTTAATTTAATTCCAGTCTATACACGATGACGTAATGGTTTACACGGGCCTGTAGTATTTTTAAAGCATTTTCTTCCAGCTGATCTCTGGGTTATCGGACATTTCCTTCCAAGGCGACCACTGAAGAACAAAGGAAGCTTCTGTGGCCGTTGGACAGCGATTAGCCCAACGGCGTCATTTCAATGCACGAGCAAAACGTTCGTTTCGGTTTTGAACCGATGTAGTCCCGAACTCATGAATATTTTATCAATTAGCCTAGCTATAATTTGAATAGCTACTAACCAAAGAAACTCTGTTTCCAATAATCATATTGCTTATTATTTGTGTTTAAAGATGGTGTGTGCGTGCTGCTGTTAATTCCTTTTTTAAAAAAGGGTACTGAAGTGAAAACTTAATATCGTAAATTCGATTCCCGCAAAGGAGAACATGACGTAGGCGTAGGTGTGTCTGAACAGAATGTGTGGGGTCAAGTGTGTCTGTCAACGGGAAACCGCGCCAAGCAAGAAATAGCCTAGTGTCATAGTTTCTAACGGTCTTTCAAATAATCGCAATATTTGAACAAATAGATGGAGAACAACATGCGTCACCTGCCTCAGAATTGCAATACGTGAACACAAAAAGTCAGCTTTGATAGTACTCCGCTCAGACAGGCCTTCAGCTATATTTTTCCCCCTAAGATCGGAAGTGAATGATAATACAATTGGAATCCGTAAGTTACTTTCCAAATATTTCAATACTTTAATTTCCAAAATTACTCCACTGAATTGTAGGCTACTGTGCACCAACTTTGACAATAAAATATTGTTAACCCACACTGCAAGTTAATACCACGTGTCCAGACAACCGAACTAAAAACAGTTTATGATGCAAGTATTAACGTGACCTCTTTTCAGTTACTTCCAAATATAATTATGATGGGCATATGTATGTTACCATAACCTTTCTAATTATGTATAATCTATTCAAAATCTCACATAAAATCTCTATTTAAACACCTTTTGGATATGTATTTATTCGCTAATCAGCCCTATCGCGTGGATTTCGTTGCAGTGAGCACAGCCTATGTCCTTTAAGAGGGACACACTAGTTAGTCCCTTACCCTCTCAACTGATCCTGCCGCCCTCGTCTCCGCATTCGGCTCGATGGTGCGTGCGTGTCCTCATTTGTCTTGAAAGCGCTTCTCCCCTGGTTTCCAGTAGTTTGTCCCGTCACCACAACGCTCAGTAACGCCACACATCCAACCGCGCACTGCATAACCCAGAGAGTCCCCATCACACGGAGTTCAACTTTGCGTTGTAATCCTTGAGGGAAAAAATGTTTTACCCGTTTACTAGCTAAAACCCGCACATTTTCTGCGAGGTAACCCAGGTAACTCTAACCGCTGTATTAACGAAATTCCTTCACGCAAAGAACTTTGACGCTGTTTAAATATTTTTAAAGAGACTCCAAAACTGTTACGACCCCCAAGAATAATCTGAACGTCCTGTCATCTCCAGCAAAGGAAAAGTCTGCAGAGTGGATGGGCTAAGTGGTTTGAGAAAGTTGACTTCTGCTTGAAAAGAAACGCCCCCGAGCCGCGCGAAGCAGTGACTGCGCGCGGAGCAGCTGCCTGTGAGGTTTTGCGGCTGCCGTCGGTCAGCAGAGGCGAATCAAACCACTCGCACGTGTATGGTTACTGTACACGGGGCGGCCAAAGAGGAGGAGAAGGACTAGGAGGAGGTTGGCGTCCCTGCGGATTTCATGGAGCCAGCGGTCTCTCACCAATAAATTGTAGGTGTACATAATTAGGCACCGCTTTTTCGCATTCCAGGTAAATTACATCCCATCGTCAGACACCGGAATTCAACTAAAAGTTCAAGAGAGACATCCAAAGTGACACAGGCTGAATGCAGCGTTAAATATGGGACAATTAATTAAATTGGCAACGCATCACATTTTTTATGGAATCCATCCACAGTGCCACCACAAACCTGAGAGAGTAAACCTGAGGCGGGTTTATTTACCTAGCAATTCTGTGGGAAGCTTTAGTGTCCAAATTTAGAAAGCCAGCATGCACATACAGTCAGGACAGTAGGGAGCAACTGCACTTGGCAATACTGTAAGTGATGAGGTATGTTATCACTGCTGAGCCAGATCCTCAATCTACTCCCACGGACTGTAAGACTCACAACACAGCATGTCTACGGCAGTGGCTTCTGTGCATGGTCCAGAGCAGGGGTGTCCAATCTTATCTGTCTTCAGGGCTGACCGGGACTAAAACTGAACCCTGCCCCCACAATGGCCCTTTTCGGATAAGACTGGACACCCCTGGTCCAGGGGGGAAGACTGCCCCCTATTTGTCCACCAGTGTAATTACTGACACTACATCCAGCTCTATTTAGCTTACACTATGAAAAAGGCTTGGCATGGTGCAGTATGGTTGATGGCACATTGAGATGTCACTGCCATATTTCAAACAGTGAATAAATCGCTTGTCAGAAAGATTGATCACAAGCAGATGCGATAATGGAAAACAAGCACCTTCTTGAGGAAACTTCTGGCACAGTCAGTAGAGCGACCCACTCTAGAGCTGGATACGGGATGCCCCAGGTGATTGGCAGTTCAGGGGCCCCCGCCATGGCCCAATCTGTGCAGTGATCCCTTCTCTATCCGTGACCCTCTCTGCTTCCTACCAGCCTGAATAACGCAAGAGATACAGAAGGAGAGTGGACTATCTGCTCTCCATTTAGGTAATTATATACATATTCGTTTGTGTGAGTGTGTGTGTTTGTGAGTATGTGTGTTTGTGAGTCTGTCTGTCTGTCTGTCTGTCTGCCTATGTGTGTGTGTGTGTGTGTGTGTTACTTTGCAGGCGCTGATTGGAAAGCATGATTCTTACCCAGTTTTCGAAAGCACAGATTTCTGAAAGTAAGTCTGACCTCTCAAAACGGACCAGTGGTTCAACCACCCAGCAGCTGAACATCGCCATAGAGATGACATCCCACGGCAGGAAACTGAAATCCAGGGGGACATGAATGTGGAGGTGCCCTTTACCTTGCAAGGGGTAACATTTTCAAAGAGTAGAGAGCAATCATCGTCGGGATCCAAATCCAGCACATTTAGGTCATGGTGCCACCAGTAAGCCCTGCGGATCAAAAAGCAAAAGTTCAAAAGTGCATCGAGGATCACCGGAAGTTTGATTTCCCTCATACAGGGTTGTTAATAATGAAATCCCACCTCAGAGTGCCATTTGTTTTGTCCTTCTGCATTTGTGGAGTTCATGCAATAATTTAAAAGTCACTGCTGAAATATCGCCTCCGCATTTCCCTGAGTTAAAACATGATAATAATGTCATGTCCCATGTTCAATAATGTTATGTTCTATGTTTAATATGTTGTAGGGAGGGCAGAAGGGGACACACAACCAAATGCATAGTTCTGGGGGCCCCCAACAAGAAAGCTCGAACACATCTGGTTTAGACCACAAGACCACAGAACTGCATGAAACTCTAATTTTCTAATGCGGTTCTGTGGTGTGGTGGTTGAAAGATCACATTATGGAAACCGCAATCAAACTGTAATTTGTTCTAACTTTACATGTGTATAATACAATGCACTCCTCTTACTAAATATGGACTCTGCTGGGTGGAATCAGCCCACATTAGCATAATGGACAACCTTTCAGGTGAACTGGCGAGTCTTTGAACCCATAAATAGAAATAATTATATGAAGTTAGCGTTACTTTGTCTGATTACACAAATTTATCTCGCATCTTAAAGCGGCAGTTTCACATCGTTTCAAACATGAAAGACAGATACATCCACACAAAACATGGAGATACTGTATATAGCATAGAGACAGAACTAGAGGTGTGTGTGTTACTATACCAGCATAGAGACAGCACTAGAGGTGTGTGTGTTACTATACCAGCATAGAGACAGCACTAGAGGTGTGTGTGTGTTACTATACCAGCATATAGACAGCACTAGAGGTGAATACAAGACAGGCAAGGCAGGCAACTACCTGGGCCCCCCATGAGTGAGGGGGGGCATTGTGGGGCCCCTGAGGGCTGAGTTTTAGGAGATTTGCGTAACATGATGCCAGTGGAAGTAGGTCAAAAGGGCTCCACTGGATTTACAGCCTAGCTGTAACCCCCACCCACCCCCATCTGACATATTAATGACAAACAAATTCAATACACTGACTGGTGACAACCAAAGCTTCCACACACCTATTACACACCACAATCTACAATATCACTTGAATTCTCTAAATACGGGCTCTGTTCAGCCCATACAGTACGTCAGTCATTATTCTTTTTTATTGCTGAGTAATTATATTCCACAGGCCTATATGTTAGATATAAATTATGCTAATGATAGCGTAAGAGGTCATCTGTTTAATATTGGAATTCACAAAAAAAGGACGTCAAAACATAAAAGCACTGAGAGTTTCACGCACTCAAGTAGGTAAAGCCCATATGACGCGGCGGAATTCTCGGAAACGAAGGCATGCAATATTGAGTTTAGCCGTTCCAGAATAATGACAGACGATTAAGGCAAATTTGATGGAGGTCCCGTCAAAAGATTTAGCCATTTATTTTACTGAGAGATACAAATTACCGTCGCGCGTGTTTCTCTCGCACCAGCGCGTGCGGTATTCCCCAGGCGGCTCGCAGCACACCATTCTGAAGACGTTAGCGCCGATTGGTGCTAGTGCCTGCAGCTATTGTTGAATAAATATTTTACATCAAATGATCGTGGAAGGCTGTTGACTCACACAACAACAAACTTTCTGTAAGTTAGGTATAAGAGTGTCTGTTTAATAACTAAAGTATGACTACATCGTTAAACGTATCCTAAATTGGCAATTGCGTTAAACTTACTCAAGGATTAAGGGCCGTACCCCCTTTGCATCAACATACAGGAGTACGTCCTACCGGCCTCCATTTTTTTTTTTTTTTTTTTTTTTTACAATGTGTAGGCCTACTGTGCGCAGCTTGTGTACGCTACAGAAATGCAAAATGCTAATACGAAATGTCTCATTATAAGAGGAAGTTGTCTTTTTGACGGTAAACATTGAGTAGACCGGCAATTTATTTACCAGTTTGTGCATTTCTCGTATGCATTTTTCTTTAAACACAATGATCAAACATAGTTTACCTGCACAACTCCACCACTTCCTGTAGTTGGGGTCCGTCTTTCCCTACTGTTATTTTAACTGAGAAAAGGGTGTTAGACTGCCCCCTAGTGGACTTTATAGTCACGTGCATGGAATAGGATACAGGGCTCATTTAGTTCTGCCTATCCAGGCCGATAAGAGATTTATGCGTTTTTCCAAGACAAGCCTTGATATTTTGAAGCTCATTACTGTCTCAGCTGAGGTATGATGGTCTGTTGACAGAATGAATGATCGCGGACTCAAGCAGCAGCTGTATCTTGCTCAAACTCGCTCGTTCTCTCTCTCTCTCTCTCTCTCTCTCTCTCTCTCTCAGCCTCTCCTTGTCCATCTCTACAAATCTCCACTTGCTACAAGGGAGATATAAAAGTAGAGACAGAGTGAAATACTCCCCCTTTTTAAAACAGTTTTATCAGTCTGGGCAGCCTCCTTTGGTCTGTCGCCAGCACAGCGTGTTATGAAGGCAAGAGGATGTTGTGGAACCCGGGGTCAGGGATGGTGGGCGGTGATCTTGGTAGCTCATGCGTATGTTTCTGGTCCGCTGTCCTGAACCGGTCAGGCACAGATGGGCCGCCAGGGACTTCCCGACTAAAAGCAGCTTCCCTGCAGATTACTGTGCAATTCCCCAATATTTCCCCTCCTGACACCGGAATGTCTGGATTAGAGTGTCTGTAGGTCCCGCGTCATTCCTGATGCCGGGTTTCAGAGTTACGTCCGTTGGCTGTGAGGTGTGTTTGTGTGGGTTAAAAATCTGCCTTTGTCAGAATTGGGTTGTCCTGTAAATGTGTGCACACACAATCTGACGTACCGTGGGCCATGACTCCAGTCTTTCTGCCACCTGCCGTGATGTCCTTTCAATCAGCAGCCAAATCTAGGCCTTGGAATCAGGGTGTGCGGACTCTTTAGCCAATCAGTGACTTATATTAAGCACTTAAATGCAGGAGCACATAAAAAAAACCAGCAGACACAGCGGCCCTCCTGGATTAGCTGGAGATCCCAGGCTCACACCAACACTGCATCCTATGGTGATACTGCTACACGTGATGAGTCGATCACATCATCATGTTTTATTCGTTTGATGTGTTTGTCATAACACCTTATTAGCCTACCACATATCACATCACATAGTTGCATTTACTTTACGGAACATGTTTATGTACTTTCACCAGACTCTTTCGCAGTGTAGCCTTCTTTAAATAACAAAGTGCTGTTTTCCTGCTATTGGTTGGAATGGAGCGGAACATCGATTTCCTTGAGTCTGCTCTCGCAGCCAATGAGTGGACTCCTTTACACATTAATTTGCCCCATTAATTGCTTGTGATTAACTTGATGGTCGTATTGGGATTACTCTTTTACCGACCACCTCTTAACAAACTACTTGTTTACCAATTAATGCAATCAACAGATATAACCTAAATTCCATCAAGATTATATACTACCTCAAAGATGTGTGGTAGTAATGGGGGGAGTAATGAGGGAAGCTGGTTGCTAAAACATTTGCCGTTGAGATCCTTTTTACACTCATTCACCTGAGTGCTATGTGCACTAAGTATATATTAACAGTATATAAATCTGTTTTTACTAGACCTGTGTGTCTGTTCTGTTGCAGTGAATGGCAGAAAGAGTGGGTTGTAGAAAGAGCAGAGATGGAAAATGGATGTAGGTATAGAGCAGATTTTATAACCGTCGCAATATGCCAGGAAGAGGGTAGCCATGATGAACTATGAGTGCAAAACAGGAAATGACACATACTATAACCATTTCCACTCGACTGCAGGTTGTCCACTAGTTCACAGCATCGGTGACCATAGAAATTTAATTTAATAGAATGAAACCTAGATTGGCTATTAGATTGGATTTCAGTGGCTATGTATGAGAAGTGTTGTAACTTTTACATGGTGACACCAAAATGTATTTTAAAAAATACCCTTTAATAAAAGCTGAAAATGTGCACTTTATCCTCATGTGGACTGTTTGATCACATTGTTTGATCAGGAGCGGGGGGTGGGGAGGTGGTGGGGGGAGGTAGTGTTGAGGGCCAAGTTCTATTGAGAGAACATTTAGTGAACATAATGCTTTATGTGTGTGTGTGGGGGGGGGTGCCCCGTTGATATTGTGAGATTGCTGCTGATATAATAAAATAAAATAAAAAACAGTATTAGTGAAATTCTGTTCCTGTTTTGAATTTAATGCACTAATCAATCCTTTTTCAAACGCTTGAGTGTGATCACAGGACTAAGGACTTTAGTCTCGAATAGGAATTGCGTCATACTTTTAAGTTCACAGATCCAAGGGGCGGGTCGACAATGACTGACTTGTGCCTACACCAATAAACCTTTAGTGTACGCTTTCAAATATGCCTTAGCCAATGAAGTCTCACAGTTACAGTGTAATGCTTTTACAAAACCGGGGGACAGTAGGGAGGGGCCGCTGCCGCTGTCTTGCACGATGTCGGACGAAATTGCGAAGGCGCAGGCTGCTCAGCCGGGCGGAGACACGATTTTCGGGAAAATTATACGCAAGGAGATTCCTGCGAAAATATTGTACGAAGATGAACAGGTCTGCATCTATTGTTTGATAAACGGAGCATTGCCGTTGAAAAGAAAACGCGGCTTTCTTGCACTAAGGGCCACCAGCTGCCAAGTTAGCTAACGACGTTAGCGAGGCTTCATCCCGGAATGCAAACGTCTTGAATTGAATCACTGACTAAACCATATAACAATAAGCTACATTATCTGCTTGTGCAAACGCGTAATTTTGGAACAGTGACTGCAGTGTTGCGTTCACAGCCACCCAGATGAAGAGCTAAGGATGGCTTGCTTGCCCTGCTTTCAAACGTCAGTTAGCAAAGGCTAACAGCGCTTAGTCTGCATTTGTGCATCGAACGGTGGCAAGCGCTATTATTGGCAATCTGCAGTATAACCCGACAAGCAAGCTAAAGAACCCCATCTATCTGACTCGTTATGCGCTTTTATTGTTTAGTAACTACGCAGCACTTGAAGGCACAGTCATGGGATATCTTACTGGATATCTTAGTGGTTAGCTGGGTAATACCACTTGATTTAACCTACCGCGATGGGAAGTGGTTGCAGCATGTGTATAACCGTTGAGGAATATGACTAGGGCCATACGCATTTGATTGTTAGTTTAACGGGATTTATTTTCATAAAAGTGAAGCGAGCGAGCGAAAAAAAAAGTTGATCTGTAAAAATACATATTAGAATTGCTGGCAAATTGGCAACCCCTAGACTCTGTTATACCAGGGCTATGTTCGTTGAACATGTAGCGGTCCTTAATACCAAAGTGCTTTTGACAACCAGTTTATGGATATGTAGGCCTACTGTCGAGATTGATGCATATAAGACATATGTGTTAACAGTTTTCTGTAAGAAATTGCAATGATCAATAATGTTTTTTAAAAAATCAATTCATGAATATAATAACTAGATTAAAATATTTTTTTAAAAACTGCAATATGTAGAACACTAAATGTAAATTCAGAAAGGTAAGTAAATAATAATAAATCAGAATGACGTGGAAAAATAATTAGCCGAATTCATACCTTGCGTTCATCGCATAGGATTCCATTCATGAATTTTGGGACATTGCGGATTGGGCGGGGCTATCGAACCGGAAGTGTGAATGTAGGCCTATCATCCATGAGGTCGTGCACTTGTTAAAGTCCCATACTTGTACTTATTGTCCTGGGATATTTATCCTGCCTTTGACGAATAGCAGCTGCGACTGTGCTAGGTAGCCAGGCAAAAAGCCCTGTTCTCTCATGGGAATATTTTAAAACATATTTTACTTTGATGGTTCTGTCAGTGGTAACCCTATGAACAGGTTTATTAAATTGGGGGGGGTCCCCGTCCTGTGTGTTCCAGTGTATAGCCTTCCATGACGTGGCACCCCAGGCGCCCACTCACTTCCTGGTCGTCCCCAGGAAGCCGATCGCGCAAATGTCGAAGACCGAGGACGGAGACGCGGCTGTAAGTGTTAATGCGTCTGACATTGGGGTCACCAACCCTGCTCCTGTGGAGATCTACCTGTCCTGAAGGTTTTCATTTTAACTCTAATTCAGCACAACTGATTCTACTAATTAGCAGCTCAGAGATCTCTAGCTGGTGAATGAGGCATGCTTTGTTAGGGCTGGAGTGAAAACCTACAGGACATTAGATCTCCAGGAACAGGGTTGGCTACCGCTGGTTTATTACAGCACTATAACTAGAATAGTTCTCCAGTGTAAAGTTGAGCCCATATGTCCATTGATAACCAGCTTGTCTTTGGACTCCGCAGACCTAATTATTTTTTAAACCAAGGTTTATTGTAGGGGTTTTTCAGGTACATTGCCAGAAACATGCACCATCATGACACAGAATCTACCCCCCCCCCCCCCCCCCCCCCCCCCCCCCCCCCCCCCACAAAAAAAAAAAAAAAACCACACCCCCACCCCCCCCCCGGGGGGGGGGCCAGGG
>CAAKMX010028139.1:0-11371 GCA_901111305.1 Anguilla megastoma | reverse complement strand
GGGGGTCCTTGGTTTGGCTCTGGGGCAGAGCCCCACTTACTGCACGTAGAACAGAGCAGAGAGAGCGGAGGGAGAGAGGGAAAGGAAGGCAGGGAGAAGGAGGTCTCTGATTGGCTACGGGGACAGGATGTTTGCTGGCGCAGGCGGTTGTGCGGTTGCCAGGTGGTTTCTGTGGGGCCGCTCGGAGCTCGGTGGCACCGGTGGCACCGCGCGGTGCTCATGGCAACCGTACGCCGCCACCGTCAAACGTGCAGGCGCCTCGTCACGCAGGGCGACGGTGGGCACCGGGGTGACCGAGCGGCACTACGGCGAGTACGGGCAGCGCTCAGAGTTTCCGGAAGCTTCCGGGAGAAATCACAGCACTGCCTCACAGGCACAGAGGGCACTACACACGACAAATACAGGACAGGGCTGTGCGTAGTACCGGTTCAGAGAGAGGGAAAGAGAGGGAGAGGGAGAGGGGAGAGAGAGAGAGAGAGGGAGGGGGAGAGAGACAGAAAGATAGAGGGAGAGAGTGAGAGAGAAAGAGACAGAGACAGAGAGATAGAGAGAGAGTGAGAAATAGAAAGAGAGACAGAGAGATGGAGAGAGAGTGATAAATAGAAAGAGAGAGAGAGAGAGAGAGAGAGAGAGAGAGAGATAGAGGGAGAGAGTGAGAGAGAAAGAGACCGAGACAGCGAGATAGAGAGAGAGTGAGAAAGAGAAAGAGAGAGAGAGAGAGAGAAAAGGTGTCAGGGAGCAGAATTGAGCAGGCAGGCTCCAGATAGACAGCTGTCTGCTTGGGCTCTCCAGAGCCCTCCTGGTCCCTTAAATCAGCCTCCAAAGAGCCGCGCGTCACATAAGAGCCTGAAACCAGGAGAGCCAGAGACTGCCTTCTCCACACTGCAGCCCAACACCAGGAGAGCCAGAGAACATGCTCTCCACACTGCAGCCCAACACCAGGAGAGCCAGAGACCATCCTCTCCACACTGCAGCCCAACACCAGGAGAGCCAGAGAACATGCTCTCCACACTGCAGCCCAACACCAGGAGAGCCAGAGAACATGCTCTCCACACTGCAGCCCAACACCAGGAGAGCCAGAGACCGTCCTCTCCACACTGCAGCCCAACACCAGGAGAGCCAGAGAACACGCTCTCCACACTGCAGCCCAACACCAGGAGAGCCAGAGACCATCCTCTCCACACTACAGCCCAACGCTCCCAGTGCTCCTTCAGAAGTCAAGATGGTGGATCCCATCAGTAATTACTATTCACACCCTCTCGTCTGAGACAGTAATTAACATGCGGTGCTCTGCGGCGTGTTCTGTCCTGCATTCTACATTAAGATCGGCCCCCAGGGGCCCTCAACGGGGGGGGGGATGGGCAGGGGGGCTGGGGGATTTCATGCATTCTCAGGTGAGCCAGTAATTCCATTTCCATTAAGACAATTAGGCCACATTTCTCCGCTGGTTACGCCTGGTTACGTGGTTCGTTTCTCAGACATTACCGCAAGATTACGCACACGGTGTAAATTATGTCAATTAACTTTGACTCATTTGTGTGGCTGTATGAATGAATCCAGTGGTAACACGAAAAAAACAAAACAATAACAAGACCGTTCATTTGCCCTATGAGAGTTATAATGATAGTACAGTTCGGCCTACATGTAGCACAAAGCAACAAGCAAAAAATTTAACTGCACTGAAGAAGCCACACTGGAGCTTCTTTGAGATGTGATAAGTCCGACACTAAGGGCAGAACAATGTTCAGACTGCTGCGATGCCATTTTGGCTCATGGCTGGTACACACAGCTTCATCAACATGAGACAATTTCTACAGTAAGACTAACAAAATCTATAAACCGCAGCGACGCCATTTTGGCTCGTGACTGAGAGAGACAGCTTCACTGAGATGTGATAATTCCTGCATAGAGGCCAGCACAATCCTTAAACCCCAGAGATGCCATTTTGGCTCATGACTGGGACACACAGCTTCACCCAGATGTGATAATTCCTGTGGAGGCCAGCGCAACCCTTTAGCCCCAGAGATGCCATTTTGGCTCATGACTGAGACACACAGCTTCACTGAGATGTGATAATTCCAGCAGAGACTAGAACAATCCTTAAGTCCTAGAGGTGTCATTTTGGCTCATGACTGGGACACACAGCTTCACTCAGATGTGATAATTCCTGCGGAGGCCAGCGCAACCCTTAAGCCCCAGAGATGCCATTTTGGCTCATTACTCCTCTGACACACAGCTGGTGCTGACCCATGAAATGCCAAAATCAGTCCCCTCGGTACTCAAGACTCCTAAAGAGGACAGCCGGAGCCTCATTCAGTATAATTTGCACCTACGGTCACACACAGGTCCAAGGTTCAAATAATAACCAAAAAAACTATCATTAAACGATCACACTTTTCTCCATCTCTCTGCCAGCCATCATCGGGACTGAATGACAGCAGTGTAGTATAGTTGGTACAGAGCTCAGCTTATAACTCAAAGGTTATATGTTCCATTCCCTCCAACAACTGGCACCAATGAGGCTTGCCAGTAGTGTGAGTATATCAGCCAGAGATGGGGCCTGTTTATAACATGGGCACACGGGCAGCGCGGGCATTGCCCTGTCAGTGACTGGCATTAACCCAGCGAGGAGTAGAGACATTTCTCCCGGCTTTTCAGACAGCGGGAATGCCTCTGCATGCTTATCAAAGGACCGTGGAAAGCATGTCAGTGTTACTGCGCTTAGTAACAGTCATCAAGACCAGTAACCGGGGAAACCTTTCAAAAGTATTCATTTTACTGTATGTGTACCCATGCAAAGCACCCTGTTCAAGGGCAACTGAAATGACAGTCTTACAGACATAACGCCAGTCTGCAGAGCAAACCTTCCACGGCGCCTGCGCTGCAGTTATTAGCAGTTCGTAACAATTTCATCCATAAGCAGCTTATCCAGATCATAAAACGCTGGTGTCACGGACCATGAAACGCACGTGAATCTTCATAAGCATAACTCGACTGTGACAGGCCAAGGACAGGGTCTCCAACAGACAGAACTACAGCCCCCAGAAATCACCTCTGCGTACGGCTGCGCAAGGACTCATGGGTAAATAGGTGGTGAGTGCACGCTGAACCGTACCTCATATTAACCCTGTAAGCAAGGCAGGAGCACCCCCATTCCTGGAGGGTTGAGGCACTTGCAGGTAATTGTTGGCACTAATTAACCCCGTCTCAGTTTGCTAATTGGCTCCATGCACCAAAGCCAGTTTGACCACCTGGACCAAAGAAAAATGTCCATACAGGGCACAAGAGCACAAGTCCACAGCTGCCACTCTCACAAGCCTACTGAGAACCAGCTAAGATGTAAATGAATAAATGATTTGATTAATTACATAATTGAGGGCAGAAGTTGGCATGAAATTTACCAACATATCTTTCGCCAAGTTGTTTTGGGTGAGGGACAGCGATGGCTCCAGAAAGAGCCGCTCAGTGGTTTATGAATATTAAAATTCAAAATGGCGTCCTCACCATGCAGAATCCGACGAGGAACCAGCATGAAATGGCAGCTTCCCCATTCACGAGCATTAAGGGACTTCCAACCAGCCAATGGCAAATAAGCACTCAGCAACGCAGCTCGCCAACAAAGCACAGCCGCAGTGAAAAATCTCAAACGTTCGCCGTAACGTCTCTGCTCTGGGGAGACGACGAAAATGAACAGCTAAAATAATAAAAAAGTGTTTTCTAAAACTGCAGAATCACCGCGTGTCGGCCTGAGGTGACGACACACGATGATTCTGCAGTTCTAGAAATGGCCATGAAGGGCTACCATCTCGTTCCTGGTTCTGCCGTAGTCCAGTCAATATGAATGTGCCCTTTCACTCACAGAAAGGTCTCAGGTGTAAATCTGAATTGAGCAGTGAGAACTCATCCACATTACTGCATATGAACGGAGCAGCAGATCCATGTTCTGAAAGGTCTCGCTTTCTGTCAGCTGATCTCATATTCAGTCCGGCTACAATCTGAGTTTTCTGAGAAAGTTTTCGGTCAGAAACACTGTTTACATACAGAGCAGGAGCACAGAGGTTAGACATAGCGTGCATGTCTGCACGTCTCCTCTCCTCCCTCAGCTCTTTCAGGTGTGAGGTCACAAATATGTGATTAGAATCTTCTTAGCTGAACATTCTTATGCTGATGTCACAATCACTGCTGGTAACTGAAAGCAACGGAGTTCTAGAACAATGACTTGCAATTTTTAAAAATACATTCCAAAAAACCTGCTCTTCGAAGGGTTAAACAAATGATACGTTCTCCATTTCCCTTCCACACTCAGATTAAAATGAACATTAGAGGAAGGCCTTAGATTCAGTAGATTCCGTACTCCTGCCCTATAATACCCTACCCTAACACTACTCTACCCTAATACCACTCTACCCTAACAATATGCTACACTAACACTGCTCTGCTCTAACAATACTCTACCCTAACAGTATTCTACCCTAACTATTACCCTCCCTAACCATACAGACAGATGAACAGAGATGCACGCATACAGACATGCAGAAATCCTCCCAATCTTTTCTTAAAAGCTGAAATCAGACGAACAGAAGGATCGAGTGCTCGCTAATGACTTCAGTACCTAAAATAACCCCCTTGCACCAAGTTTTCTGAGAAAGACTTTCTGGTTTCTTTTCTCATTGGTTTCTATTTTACTTCAGACTTCCATGTGACAAAACTACCAGCGCAGCATGGTAAAACTCACAGCATTATTCCCACCAGTGACTTTCCATCTCTGCCTTGGCTGTGAGTGCAGCAGCCTCATACTCCTGCTCTCTCTCACTTTCACTCTCTCACTCACTTGCTGTCTGTCTGTCTGTCTTGTCTCTGTCTCTCACTCACTCACTCGCTGTCTGTGTCTGTCTCTCTTTCACACACGCACACACTCACCCACACACTTACACTCACACACACTCAAGCTTACACACACACACACATATGCTCAAGCTCACCCATGCTCACACGCACACCCGTACTCACACACACACGCTCACACACACACTCCTGTCCTACTTCACAGGAACCCACAGAGATGCAAGGTTTCATTTGTGGAAAGAGATACCACACAACCGTTACCTTCAGCTGCTGCCTCCAAACTGTGCCGGATAGGAGAGTCGCATGAAGAGAGAGCAAAAATAAACACATCTCACCTTCCTCTTCTACAAAACCCAAGCTTCTGTGAGTTCCCTCAGAGAGACCAAGCCACTGTGCGCATGTACAGCACCTCGTGCTGAGTGTGTGAGAGTGTGAGTGTGTGTGTGTGTGTGAGAGAGTGTGTGTGTTTTCCCCCAGAGAGACCAAGCCACAGTCAGCATGTACAGCACCTCGTGCTCTGTGTGTGTGTGTGTGTGTGTGTGTGTGTTTCCCCAAAGAGAGACCAAGCCACTGTATGCATGTACAGCACCTCGTGCTCTGTGTGTGTGTGTGTGTGTGTGTTCCCCCAGAGAGACCAAGCCACAGTCAGCATGTACAGCACCTTGTGCTCTGTGTGTGTGTGTGTGTGTGTGTGTTTCCCCAAAGAGAGACCAAGCCACTGTATGCATGTACAGCACCTTGTGCTCTGTGTGTGTGTGTGTGTGTGTGTGTGTGTGTGTTTCCCCAAAGAGAGACCAAGCCACTGTATGCATGTGCAGCACCTCGTGTCGTGTGTGTGTGTGTGTGTGTGTGTGTGTGTGTGTTTTCATGCTACTCTGGCCCCCGTGCGCCAAGTGGATTGCGGCCAACATTCCACCGGAGAGCCCACTTCCTGCCGGGGGTGACCCACGCCGTCTCTGCCGACCCCTGCCCAGAGTCTGCAGTGTACTGCTCCCCAGAGCCCCGCCCCCTAAACTGCAGGCCCTGCCCACCACCCCACAGACCACCAACCACCAACCACCATCCCGCAGACCCTTATCCACAGAACACGCCCCCGTGTCCCAGGCCACACCCCCCACCACACAGACCCCGCCCCCTCCCTCCACAGCCATGAGAACTGCGTCACTGTTCCCGACGCACTCCGTTTCCCACGCTGCCCCGCATAACTCCCAACTCGTACCCGCCGTCCTGTACGTCATGGCGCTTCCCAGCGATGCTTTAAACTCACTCCACACGCCCCGATATCCCATGAGCACACGGGCCCGCCATTACCGCCAGGAAAGCACAGCGAACAGCGAGGAGGAGGAGGAGGAGGACGGAGGAGGAAGGGGGCACCACAGAACTCAGATAAAAACCGAAAGAGGGCTCTGCGCTCTTCCCCTTTCAGATAAACGGCGTGCCCTTTACCAGCAGGACCGACTCGGCTGGGTACATCCGCCAAAACCACCAACCTGGCCAAAACCACCAACCGGGCCAAAACCCCAGGGGAGAAGAGCCAAGTAAGAACATAACCTGCGTCCCTTACTGTCACAAACACACCAAAACACACCTGCACAGAGAACTGCCCTGAGCCCCGCCAAACATCAAAATACACTGATATTATCAAAATAAATATACCTGTAGAGGTGTGCGTGCATGTAAGTGTGCGTGTGCGTGTGTGCATTTCTGTGTGCCTGTGTGTGTAATGACTATATATAAATGAATGTATACAACTTATCACTGGCCCAGTTCCAGTTGGCGAGGAGGAAATGGAAACTTCCTAGAAATTTACAGCAGGCAATGACTCATGCTAAAAATAGTATCCACTCTTGACAGATCTAAACTATGTAAAACATCCAAAAAATGTGAGCGAAATCCCACCTATTTAGGAGTTACATCAGGTGACGTGTGACACGGCTGCACACACGAAGAAGGGAACGCCTGTAGAATTCTGAAGAAGCAAACTTATTTTCGGCCGGACAGATGTGGCAATGTCTTCCGCCACTGCTCAAAATGTCGTCAAAGCCAGTCAAAACCAGGGCCAGCCAAATGTTTACCAGAGCCTCAGGCGCAGAAAAAATTGAGACCTTTAAATTAATCTCGACAGATATCAGCGGTATGAGAGAGGGTGAAATGACGGCGTTGGCCGCTCAAGTTCACGAAGCTTTACTTATTTTATTTATTTAAATATAAGGAAGCACCGGCGCTTCTGTGCCAGTCGCATTGAATACCTACAGGAGCGCGTTCGGTCCTTTTATGTTACCGTTCCTTACGCGTGTTGTAGATATGAATGCTGCCATACTGTACGCATTTGCGGAAGTTCCAAACGGAAAAGTACTGCAACTGAACGGAACTAATTCATCAGCAAGACAAAAATAGAAGAAAAAACTATTATATATATATATATATTTAAATACGATTAAAAACAAATTTCCTGTCTGCAATTTTGGGTTTGATGGGAAGATGGTAAAATGTTCTTACGTTTTAGAAACTTCTGCCCAACCTTGGAGACGCACCCAGTGAAAATCTGATGAGACGCTCATGGAATGAGACCTCTCGTTTTCATCTGAAAGCTACACGTGGCCCTTGCAAAAGCCCTTACTTAAGAAAAAAGGCAAACAAGCGCTTTCCTGGGTTTAATGTCTGAAACAAACGTGTTAGCTCTTGCAATGTGCGGATACAAGAAACATCCCAACAAAAAAACAAAACAAAGCGAGTTAGTGCTTGTTGACATGTTGCGTGAACCCCAGATGTTCTACACACTATCAAAGTGGGTTTTTCACCGTACTATTTGCACCAATTATTTTTTCCATTTTCGCTTTTGCCGTTTGAGCACCTTTTTTTTCTACCGCGCTGCTGTGTCAAAGCTATCTCCGCTACGTTTTAGCGCTAAACTTGCCCCGAGCGCAGAATTACTTAGACAGAAGCCGGCGATTGCCCCGTCGATTTCTGTCCCGCTCCGGTGCGGAGAATCAGAGAAGGGGGAGAGATCCACCCACGGCAGGCACGTCAGCAGAATTAAAAAAACTTCCCGTTTCAGCGAAATAAAGCGGGGCGCGCGGCTATCAGTAAGCCCACGCGCACATCAAAGCCGCTATCGCGCTCCTTTATGCCCGTTCAAACGGCTGAATAAGCAAGCCGGAGACGCACCAAAAACACCGTGTGGTGGGGGGAAAAAAACAAGCACATGAATCAATTGCTTAGCATGATCATACAGCGATTTCCCCATGGATTTGTTGACTGGTTCTTGCTTTATAAATACGTATGGTAAAATCCAAGACTTATAATCCTACAGAGGTTCAACCACAGGTCTTCATTTTAATGGGTATTGTCAATATGCAGAGCAATTTTTGTATGTCTGCATGGATCCTGGGTCAAATGGTAGTTTTAGGTTCACAAAATAAGACATTTTAAATGATCATTTTGCCTTTTTGTTAAACTAAGTAATGTTATTTTGTAATTCAGAATAACCAGGGGAGACCTTGGGTTCAAAGACAGCACTGTCCTGACATACATGGCTGTGGCACGGGTGTTAAAATCAAATTAATCAACATTTACAGGCTCCATTTCCCTGAGTCAGGCATGACAGACTCTGCGTCACATCCAATTGTGTGCGCACACTCGCTTTTTAAAGGCTATTATGACCGTGTGCAAGATCAGAGAGAGAGAGAGAGAGAGACATTCCTGTGACCTCCGTATGTAGCAGTAAACCCACAAACCATTTAACCCTCTAAGGAGCAAGATCGCAAATACGTGACCGGAATGTTCTTAACTGAACACTCTAATGCCGATGCAACAATCGCTGCTGGAAGCGACAGAGTTCTAGAACACTGACTTAGAGTTTTGGAAAAAAGCATTCCAAAAAAAAACCCTGCTCCCAAAAGGGTTAAGTAACATATATTTTAAAAGCTCCTCAAAAATGAATTTAAAGACTGGCGTAAACAGTGCCAGACATGCAAAGCTGCATCTGAAATGACAAATACAACATTGGATACAAATTTTACACCTTGATTAACACGCAAAAACAACACAATTAACAACACGGATAGCTGAATATGTAGCAATATAAAACATTCATTCAGCGCTCAATAAAGCACATTAGCGCTGCGCTCTCTGAAATGACGCACATCGACGCGCGTCTGAAGGCAGAGTAAATGTTGGTTCGTCGGAGAGGGCTGGCCTGAGCTCCCGGAGGGGGAGGGGGAGGGGGGGGGGCGGGATTGCATTAATCTAAATAATCGCCTCAGGCAGAGAGAGAGAAATTTCACCGAACATTAGGTTCAGACGCTGGGTAAAAGGGATAAGCGTTTATTAAGAGTCTTCTAGAATAAGTAGGAGAAGGGAGGAGAAAGTAGACGCAGCAGTAATAATAGCAGTAGCAGCAGCATCGGCAGTAGTAGCAGCAACAGCAGTAATAGCAGCAGACTTATTTTCAATAGCAGCAGGAGTAGGCCTATTAGCAATAGCAGTAGTAGTAGTAGTAGTAGTAGTAGCAGTAGCAGTAACAATAGCAATAGCAGCAATATTACTACTAGCAGTAAAGGCTGTAGTAATAGCGGTAGTAGCAGTATTAGCCATAGCAATAGCAGCAGTAGCAATAGCAGCAGTAGTAGTAGCAGCGGTAGTATCATTAGTAGTAGCAGTATTAGCATTAGCAATAGCAGCAGTAGCTATAGCAATTGCAGCAGTAGCTATAGCAATAGCAGCATTAGCATTAGCAATAGCAGCAGTAGCTATAGCAACAGTGGTAGAATAGCACATGCAGTTGAGGTTGGACAGCTCACCTGCTTCTGGGCAGAAACATGGACTCTTTGATGAACACTGAGCCAGACAGGAGGATGTACCAGCAGGTGCCAATATCATCAGGACTGGAAAAGGGGAGAAAGACAACCATGAGCAACTCCACATCCCTGAACAGCACAAACATACACATACTCGCACACACACACTCACTCACTCACTCGCACTCGAACACACGCACGCACATGCTCACACACACTCACTCACTCGCACACACGCAAGCATGCACGCACACTCACGCAAGCATGCACACGCACATGCACACACACACACACTCACTTATGCGTGCAAGCACAAGCACAAATGCAAACACACACTCACACAACCTCCTCTCCAGCTCTCTCACTCACACACAGCCTGGTACATACGTACATAAGGGAGCAGATCCTAACCAGGCCTAGGTAAATATGTGCTTAAGAGGGGCCAGAGCAGAGTCAGTCAGAGTCAGAGCTTCAGGGAGTCATGTGATCAGGATCTGCTCATTCATACAGCTGTAAATCTGCTCTGTAAATGGACGCCATGAGGACATGTGAGCAGTGGAAATCTCACTGGATAAAAATCACCTGCTAAATGGCAAAAATGTCAAATGTACATGTGGGGGCCCAGGGTTAATGTTCAGAGACGGAGAAAACGGACAGAGGTGTGTGTGTGCGTGCGTGTGTGTCTGTGTGTGTGTGTGTGTGTGCGTGTGTGTGTGTGTGTGTGTGTGCGTGTGCGTGTGTGTGTGAGTGCATGTGCGTACGTGTTTCTGCATGTGTGCAGGTGTGTGTGCCCACGTATGTGTCTGTGCACTCATCGTTTATTGTGGTTTTAATTTTAAATCTATCCAATAAACATAATATGGTTTCATGACACACCATTTTGATTATACATTTTTATATTTTTATATGTTTGAAATGAGTCTGAGCCACGCCCAACAGCCTGCAGAGGGGCGGAGTCCTGCGCATGAGGAGCTCTCACCCGACTCCAATGTGCCGAGCATCATGGGATATCCATGAGCCAAGCGCAGTTAACCGTAGGTGCACTCTCCACTTCATCCACCTCTCCACTGCTCCGCTTCATCCACCCCTCAACTCCTCCGCTTCATCCACCCCTCCACTCCTCAGCTTCATCCACCCCTCCACTCCTCCGCTTCATCCACCCCTCCACTCCTCCGCTTCATCCACCCCTCCACTCCTCCGCTTCATCCACCCCTCCACTCCTCCGCTTCATCCACCCCTCCACTCCTCCGCTTCATCCACCCCTCACTTGCACCAATCTCTCTCTCCCCCCATCGCTCCCTCACACATCACTCGTCCACACCCATTCTCACTGTCTATCCTTCTCCTCTCTCACGCTTTCACATCTCTCTCCCTCTCTCTTTCTCACACATTACTCTTCTCCCTCTCTCCCACCCTGTCTGTCCCCCTCTGTTCCCTCTTCCTCTTTAACACATCTCTCTCTCTCTCTCTCTCTCTCTCCTCTCTCTCTCTCTCAGCAGAGTGCATTATTAATCGGCAGGGCGTGCGGTGCAGAGATGTGTGTGTTACTGTGTGAGATGAGATGTAGTTCTGATTGAACTGGGTCACCCGCGTATAACAAACAAAACCACGACCACTACAAGCGCTTATCATACACACAGCAGCCTCAGAACTAATGGGAGAAATGTGCCGTGTGTGTGTGCATGTGTGTGTCTGTGTCTATGTCTCTGTGTGTGTGTGTGCGCACG
>CAAKMX010028137.1:0-11593 GCA_901111305.1 Anguilla megastoma | reverse complement strand
GATGTGCCGCCTCACATTTGTAGCTCGTGTGTTAATGTTGTAAATCATAGGAACTTAGTCAATCTGTTAGATCCATAATTTATTAGGCTACATCTTCCTTTCTTACCTTTGCAATTTCAATCTGATTAGAATAATAAATTTACACATAGGCTACAGGCTTTCCGTTTTCTGTTCATTTCTATATTGTACTATAATTATATTTTTCCCCCTAAAATTCATGTCACACCAGATATGATTGTGCTTTTCCCCTGAATTTACTCATCTTCCTTTTAGCTGAGGACTGGAAAAATTTACACGTCTTTTCTCTTCTGGGACCCTGGAATAATAATAATATTAATATTAATAATAATAATGATAATAATAATAATAATAATAATAAACAGGTAAAGAAAAAAGGTAAGGAGAGGTTAACTTCAAATAGGTGTGGTCCTGCTTTGGTTTCTCATCAGAACTTTTTGGTGGTGGCCAATTCTCGGGGGAAGAGGGCGGGGGACCGGGAGCTGTCTGTCATCTACAAGTGGAGCCCGAGGAAGCTGAGGTTCCTGCAGTACCAGTCCCTGGAGACCCACAGCGCCCGCGACTGGGAGGCCTTCCACATCCAGGGGGAGGACTTCCTCGCCGTGGCCAATCACAGACAAGGTACAGGCGGTATATACGAGCAACAACCGTTTCCCATGCTAGGGTAAGCAAGGGCTGTACAACCCTGTTCCTATGGGGCGACGTAGCTCAGGAGGTAAGAGCGGTTGTGTGGCAGTCGGAGGGTTGCCGGTTCAAACCCCACCCTGGGCATGTCGAAGTGTCCTTGAGCAAGACGCCTAACCCCTAACTGCTCTGGCGAATGAGAGGCATCAATTGTAATGCGCTTTGGATAAAAGCGCTATATAAATGCAGTCCATTTACCATTTACCATTTAGATCTACCATCCTGTCGGCTTTCACTTCAATCCCCATGAAGCACACCTCAGTCGACAGCTGGAGGTCTTGTCGAGCTGCAAATTGGTAGCATCAGATCAAACCCTCAAGAGGCATTTCTCCGTAAAACAGGATGACAACATTCTGCTCATTAAAATCAACATGTGCCTGAAAGAGAAATGCTGTCGTTCTGTATCTTATTTAAAATATAACAAAAAAAACGAAACATGTTTTCTGTAGGGGGGGACGGAGCTGGGCTTTCAACCCAATGGATGCAGGTTTGATTCTACAGCTTATGTACCACTGAGCATGGTTAAAAACCTCAAATTGCTTCCATAAAATATTGGGCAGTACTGTTATAAGACTGTATAAGGTCTCATTTACTAAGAAAGTTAGTATGTGTGAAACCTTTTAACACATGCAAAACCAGTAACATGACCCATGATTGGTCATGGTATTTATTTATTTTTTGCACCAATCATTGGTTGTGTTATTAGATTTGCACACGCTAAAGGCCTCAGTAAATCAGTCCCTCTGTGTAATAATTCAAGCTGTGTAACGTGTCCGTGAGCTTGCTACACACTTAAATGCACCAGTACGTGAAATAATGTGAAAAGCCAATAGAAGCACGTGCTGTTGCTCAGTGTTTTGTGTGAGGTAAGGTGAGATTTACTTTGATATCCCATCCCCCCTGCGTCTCTTTTCACTGTCACTGAAGTGATCCCGTATCTTTATTTTTTTTTTGTTGAATTGTTCAAAGCCTCACTGTCAAAATAAAGGAGGGGCTTTTTTTTCATCGGGCTGGGCCTTTTAACGTCCCCAGGAGCACGGGATGCACGCTAGCGCTAGCTAAAATGAGATCGTCTGGCGTTTGGGGAATAAAGCACTGGGGAGCATGAAGGGAATCTGTGGTGTGGACAGGATAATACCACCTGCTGAATATACTGTACAGTCTACCTATTACATTACATTACAGGCACTTTACTTACACTACTTATCCAGAGCGACTTACACAACTTTTACATGGCATTTACATTACATCCATTCACACAGCTGGATATACTGTATACTGAAGCAATGCAGGTTAAGTACCTTGCTCAAGGGCACAACGGCAGTGTCCTACCTGGGAATCGAACCTGAGACCTTTAGGTTACATGACCACCTCCTTACCCATTATACTACACTGCCGCCCCAAGCTGAACATGCCCAGAAACAACAGAAATTACAGTAAGTCAAAAATAATCTCCACGAGGCACCCAGGATGACAAGCAGGGTAGCTTTTTCAAATTCCACTTGAAATTTTATTTATTTATTTTTTTTATTTTTATTTTTTTTCAGGAGACAACAACCATAATATCAACAGCGTGATCTACAAGTGGAACCCGAGCACGAAGGCCTTCGAAGTCAACCAGACCATCCGGACCTCGGGGGCGTACGACTGGGAGTTCTTCACGGCGGGCCCGTACCACTTCCTGGCGGTGGCCAACACGTTCGACGGCGTGTCCACGCAGCTCGAGTCCGTTGTCTACATATGGCTGGGCGGGATGTTCCAGCTCTTCCAGGCCATCATGGTGAGTCACGTGACACGAGTAGAGCCCGGTGATTGGATGGTACCTTTGCCGTCACCGCCGTCTTCCTTCGTGCTGAGAATGAAGAACAGAGACAACCGACAAACGTTTTTTTTCATCACCCGGTGACTCAATTCGGCAATCCTAGCATGCTTTTGCAGGGACAGACAGACAGAGACAGACAGAGATAGATATCTATGCTATAGAAATCAATGTATTCTGGCATCTGAAAATACTTAACAAGGTATTGGATCTATATACGATGTAACTTAAATATCACCTATGGGCTGGAAGTGGCATTGAAAGGTGAAGCTAGGTGAGACCTGTGGTGCAATCTGCTGGGGAGTCGAATCTCAGCCCATTTGTCCTGAATCCCCCTGCACTGTTGGAGGTGTGTGTGTGTGTGCGTGCGTGTGTGTGTGCATGTGTGTGCATGTTGGTGTGTGGTGTGTCTGAGAGAGAGAGAGAGTGTGTGAAAGGAGGGTGGACTGTCTGCTGTGTTTCAAAAAAATTAAATGTCAAGAGTTGATGAAACTTAAAAAAAGCTTACTGTGTCAATATAAATTAGACACATGACTTAGTAAGAAAGGTATAATTAATCATGAAAAACAAGTTTAATCACTTTTCTGTGTGTACAAAATAGATTGTAATAGACATTCCAGCAACCACAGAGACATGAAATAAGGACATTGTTGCGAGGGGAATTCCACAGCTGGAAGAAGTGTGTCAGGTGAAAAATTCAATAGTACAATATGTCACATACATCTGATACAGTTTGGAATCAAATGAATATTGACACGTAGCAGGTTAATTATGTGTATTAATTATGGCAGAGGTTTTTCCATTGCCTGTAATTATCTGATGAACCCAGACTTATAATAGGCATTCCCAAAGACAGCATCCTTGTTGAAAAGCCCAGACAGTTTCGTCATTTCATTTGTTGACACTGGTTATTAAATTAATGTTTTTTTGCCTCAGGTAATGAACTACAGATCTCATATCCCTGATTTCATCTGTCTCCTTCTCCTTCATTTTGAATAACAACATTAATCAGATCTTACTTTTAACATTACACCATACTGCACCATGGCCTTGTCAGTCCTGGAAAGCAATTACTGCAGTGTAAGCAACAAAAAGCAAGACTTAAGTCTAGATTTAGCTCTTCAAAGCTAAGGTCAAATCATGTTGCAGTGAGATTGTTTTGGCTCTTAAATTGTCAGCTGTGAAATTAAAGTCCTGCAAAAAAAAACATACTGACCAACACTGGCCTGCTTCAAACTGGTTCTCCTGATCTCCACAGACATTTGGAGCGACAGACTGGGAGATGTTCCAGATCGGAAGCAGGATCTTCCTAGCGGTGGCCAATGGGCAGAAATTATACAGGAAAGGGCCGAGTGTCTACAATCTCAACTCCACCATCTATGAGCTCAACATGGCCACAAAGACTTTCCTCATGTTTCAGGACATTGTCACCTACAGGTGTGCAGTTTGGGAGACAGTTTTTTTTTATTTATTATTTTTTTTCTCACGTATTAAAGCTTTGCTAATCGGAAATAAGCATGTTTCAACATCTCAAACTTCCTGCTGTTTTTCCCCTCATCAGTGCAGTTGACTGGGAGTTTTTTACGCTGGGTGATGAAAAGTTTCTGGTGGTGGCCAATTCCTACGATGGAACGTCTTACTCTTTAAACAGTGTCATTTACAGGTAAGGGTCACTGCATGGCGCTCAGATGAAATAAAATTATTGGGTGGCAGTCATGAGTCTTGCTTAAAAGACCTGCTTGTGTACAGCTATAGGAAAAAATGCTAACACTTTCTCCAGGCGTGAGTCAAGTTTATAAACGAGCAACGTTGATGGAGGAATCCATGAAACAACAGTGTTTTTTTCTGGGCAGTGAAGAGGCATACGACTCTTGTTCTGAATCTCTGGCTCTCCCTTGACAGGTGGCAGGGGTATGAAGGGTTCGTGCCTGTCCACCGGCTGCCCACCATTGGGTGCAAGGACTGGGAGTTCTTTGCCTCCACAGAGGGGTCCTATCTCATCTACTCCAGCGCCACGGAGCCCCTGTCCAAAGTCTTCCGGCTGAAGACCTACTGACAGACGCTATATGACCAAAAGTGTCTGGACACCCCTTGGTCTGGGGGTGTTTTTCATGGTTTGGACTGGGCCATTTAGTTCCAGTGAAGGCAAATCTTAATGCTACAGCATGTACTCACACGCTAGACGATTCTGTGCTTCCCCAGCGGTTTGGGGGAAGGCCCTTTCATGTTTCAGCATGACAATGCCCCTGGGCACATGGTGAGATCCATATAGAAATGGTTTTGTCAAGAACGGTGTGGAAGAACTTGACTGGCCAGCACAGAGCCCTGACGTCAACCCCATCCAACACCTTTGGGATCAACTGGAAAGCCAACTATGAGCCAGGCCTAATCGCCCAATCAGTGCCCAACCTCACTAATGCTCTTCTGGCTGAATGGAAGCAAATCCCTGCAGCAGTGCACCAACATCTAGTATAAAGCCTTCCCATAAGAGTGGAGGTTGTTATAGCAGCAAAGGGTGGCTCAACTCCGTATTAATGCCCATAATATTTGGTGAGATGTTGGATGTCAGGTGTCCACGTACTTTTGGGCCATGTAGTGTAAATGGCGAAAATACATGATGGGCATTTCAGAGGCTGATCTAATGCACAAGGGAGGCAGAAAGCAGAAGCAAGGCTGGCGAGGCCCAGGAAATGTGCCACGATACAAAGCTGCAACTCCTGTTTATTACGCTGGAGCAGCAGGACCTGAAGCAAGGGGCTGATTTATAAAAATACAGATGTTTTCTGGCAGCTTTACACTGGTGATATTTTAACCTGCAGATGAATTTTACTGTGGTGTTATTCTTTGACCATGAATCAAGGAATGGATACGGAGGAGAGAATAAACAGGCTGAAGCCTTCTTTTCAGATGAACATCTTGACGGACAGTCATTGCAGATCCATTTATACGGTAATGGATTAAATGTGATTTCACTGTTCTGCACTCTGAGATGTATATTACTATCCACAAAATAAATAAAGTGTAATTTATTAACATATATGAAAGCAAAGCATCTGCCTCATCACATATTTGATTTATCAGAGGTTTTTTTTTATTTCAGTTTCATGTTACTTATGTTTTTTTGTTGTTGAATAAGCTCAAGCACAGCAATAAGTCAGCAGCTATCAAAAGGAAATTGAACAGTTGACGAGTTACATTTTTAAAGAAAGTGCAGAACTAAAACTTGTCTCCTGATAATCACACCAGTGCGAGACAACATTATATAGTTCAAGCTACTAGTGTATAAGGCTGCTACTTGGCTTAGTAGCAGGCCTATAGTGCAATATGTATTAATTGTCTACTTGTGGGCATTTGTTTGTCTTGACCTGGCAAGTAGTATTGCTCAATTTATCTTATTCCTGATAATCCGTAGTCCAATAATGTCACTGATTTGCCCGAAATTACATTCACCTGGTGCCTCCGGTTTGAATCAGGTTTACTACTTGGTGGGGGTACAACTCTCCCGCAAATAGGCCTACTGTTTGACCAGTAGAGATGGTAATGGTTGCAGTGGAGATAATTGGACGAGTAGCCTACACAAGCCTGAGGTATTTACGCGCCTAGGAGGCACCGAGCGAATTTGATGGTAATAATTGGTCATTTCAAATCGGGGATTGTATTTTTAAAAAATGATTATTAGACAGTAGTCTGCATTGCTCAACTACTGAACAATTATTATATGGAATTAGCTAACAGATACGTTTCTCATTAACTTGTTTAAAAATAACGTCATTGTATAAAAATAGTAGAATGTTAAACGATAAGATCATCATGAACAAAGTTGATGCTGTTTTGTAATATGTGAACCATCTAATGTGAACTCTGTGTTTTCCTGTCCAATAAAACTCCCCCCTTTGCTTACCTACCGTTTTGCTAACGTTACACTTCCTTGTTACTGTCCTTTGATTGTCGTGTGACGCACTTATTGCAACTATATATTACAGTGTATAGTTATACATTCAGAAATGGATGATAAAAAACAGACCAGATTCATTCTTCAGTGATATAACTGTAGATGATTGAAATTGTTTTTTTTTTAAACCGTATCTTCAACTGTCAATTCATGAATCATGTCCATAAAAATATATACAGGTTATAAATAGCAATTTATGAATGGCTAGCTCGTAGTGATTATGCTGGTGGTCGGGGATCCGGTTTTAGTCTATGGTCTTGGGCGTCATCGATTAATTTGCTCACATCTACCTTGTGGACGAACAAACAAGTGGGACTTGTAGTTCATTTAGGTATAAACTGTTATACTAGTGTGTACTAATATTACAACGTCAAAACCACGATTACCACAATGCACCGACATACACTTCGCAGTTGAAAACATGGCTGCGTACAGTGCTTTACTTGTGTTTTCATGTAGGTTTCGGATTTGTTTTTCCTAGCCAGAGGGAAAATAGATAGCTAGCAATCACATCTAGCTTGGCGAGTTAGTTGACAAGCTAGTTAAAGACGTTAATTACTATTACTTTGCGACAAGTAGCTAATATAATTTGAATGTCCGTGAGCTAACGTTAGCCGGCGAACTAAACAGCTAGCTATCTACACATGCATTGATTTTCATTTAGCGTTGTAGGACGTTCTCGGGGTAACTAGTTCTCTATCGAAGGGGAATATTTTTAATTAGCTGAAATAGCTAACTAGCTATTGATGTAGGACGTTCGCTTATGAGCTGGTGTATTGCCTAGCCATGTTTTATCCCGTGAAGTCAGCCTATTCCAGGGTGTGCCCAGGAGCTGTAAATCGCGAGCTGGGAAAGACAAAGATGAGATAGCATGAGGCTAAATATTAGCTCTCTTCGGCTAGTTGGCGAACTATTCTCTAATACTAATTCATAAACGTTTTGCCTACGGGACACAGAGTCGGGAGGCGAAAAAAATACGGCAAAAAACAATCATGTTTGGAAATCTGTTCGAAGAAGACGAGGAATCCTTTTCTGCCGTCCCCACCGGCGGAAACGCCGCGAAAGCGACAGACGCCGAGCCTCCCCCACCGCGGGGAAGTGTGAAGCTCAGCGGAATTAAGAACCAAGGTGGCACCTGTTACCTGAACTCCCTGCTGCAAACCTTACTCTTTACGCCAGAGTTCAGAGGTAATGATGCAGCTCAAAAGCACCCGTTGTTTTACAAACGGTAGCATCTGTGTCGTATGAAAAAAATGTGATGCTTTTAATTGGCTGCGAGGAAACCACATCAGTTCACTGTTTAGGCTTAGTTTACCCTGTACTGTCCACAGTGCCATTCATGCATGACACGCTTATGTCAGACCCAGCCGCTTAGAATGCCTATCTTGCTGGAGCCCCCGGTCGTGGAATATTTTTAGCATATGACATACCCCAGTGTCCATAGTCAGCCCTTTGCATCTGTGATGTTTTTGGCAGAGGAGTTATTCAGTTTGGGACCGGAGGAGCTGGGAAGTCTTGCTGACAAGGACAAACCGGAGGCCAAGGTAAGGACAGAGCGTTCACCTGGGGCTGAAAACGCTCTCTGGCCTCAATCTGTACCTCTGCTACATATATGCATATATTGGCGGCAGTGTAGTACAAGGGTTAGGGAACTATGCTTATAACCCAAAGGCTGTAGGCTTGATCGCCTGGGTTAGGACACTGCTGTTGAGCCAGGTAACTTGCCTGAATTGCTTCTTTGCACACCTGTATAAATATGCTAATGCTAATGTCACTAAATAGATGGTCCACTGTGGGTATGCGTCTGTGTGGATGGTATCAGTTGTTGGAGGCATACCTGTACATGTTTGTGCTCATGCTCAGGTGCGAGTGGTGTGTGTGTGTGCTCATGCGCAGGTGTGTGTGATGTGTGTGTTTGCTCGTGCGCAGGTGTGTGTGATACGTGTGTGTGCTCGCTCTCAGGTGTGTGTGATGCGTGTGTGTGCTCGTCCCCAGGTGCGAGTGATGCGTGTGTTTGCTCGTCCCCAGGTGTGTGTGATACCTGTGTTTGCTCGTCCCCAGGTGCGGGTGATCCCTCTCCAGCTGCAGAGGCTGTTTGCCCAGCTGCTGCTGGTGGACCAGCAGGCCGCCTCCACTGCCGATCTGACGGACAGCTTCGGCTGGTCCAACAGCGAGGTACCGTTCTGCTCTGCTCTCTGGACGGGGGCCACCAGATGTCTGGTTTTCGGCCATAATGTCCTGCTTTCTAATTGTTTGTACATGTCTAGTTTGTAGTCCTAACTGGGAAATGTAATGGCCGGTCAGAGTAATTGATGGAAGATATGTTGCAATGAATTTGTGTCTGAATCACTCCTGGTCTATTTCGAGAGAAACCCCCCCCCCCCTCCCCGGGGTGGGTTTTCGGTTCAGACAGCCCCCACCCATAGACTGTAGAGGCTAAACCACTGTGACATCACCCATTGGCTGTCCATAGGGTTGGTGAAAAGTGTTTTGAAGCCCTGGATGTGATGTATTGGAGTGACTCTGGATGTGATGTATTGGAGTGGATATAATGTATTGGGAGTGACTCTGGATGTGATGTATTGTAGTGACTCTGGATGTGATGTATTGTCCTGACTCTGGATGTGATGTGTTGGAGTGACTCTGGATGTGATGTGTTGGAGTGACTCTGGATGTGATGTAATGGAATATTGGATGTGATGTCCTTCTCAGGAGAGCAGCCAGCAGGATGTGCAGGAGCTGAACCGCATCCTGTTCAGCGCACTGGAGAGCTCACTGGTGGGAACCTCCGGCAGCAGCCTGATCCACCGCCTCTACCACGGCACTGTCGTCAACCAGATCGTGTGCAAGGAGTGCGGCAACACCAGCGAGAGACAGGTGGGTTCCTGTACGTGTGTGTGTGTGTGCGTGTGTGTGTCAGTGTGTGTCTGTGTGTGGTTCATGTTATGTGTGTGTTTTTGTTTGTGGTGTGTGTGTGTGTGTGTGTGTGTGCATGTTGTGCCCTTTTAAAAGTTGATAATGTCTTAGAGTAATTACCATATGACTATGCATTGTATGTGTGTGCATCAGGAGGACTTCCTGGACCTCACAGTGTCTGTGAAGGGTGTGTGTGTGTGTGTGTGTGTGTGTGTGCGCGCGTGTGTACCTGCGTGCGTATGTGTGCAATTACTGTGTGTCTGTTCTGTGCCTCAGGAGGACTTCCTGGACCTCACAGTGTCGGTGAAGGGCGTGTGTGGCCTGGAGGAGGCGCTGTGGAACATGTTTGTGGAGGAGGAGATGTTCGAGGGGAACAACCTGTACCGCTGCAGCCGCTGCGATCACCTGGTCACGGCTGCCAAGGTCTGTCTGCGCGGGGACGTCCCGTCCCGTCCCGTCCCGTCATGGGCTTTCATTCCTGTCTAAACTTCTAAATGTACCGCAGCATACCTGTATACGGAGCCTCACGCATGACGAGTGCTTCCTGTCTTTTCTCTTCTGCCTGTGTGTGTGTGTGTGTGTGTGTGTGTGTGTGTGCGTGTGCATGTGCGTGCATGCGTGCGTGTATGTGTGTGCGTGCGCCTGTGTGTGTGTGTGTGTGTGTGTGTGTGTGTGTGTGTGTGCGTGTGTGTGTGTGCGTGTGTGCAGTCAGCCAAGCTGAGGAAGCTGCCCCCGTTCCTGACGGTGTCGTTGCTGAGGTTCAACTTCGACTTCGTCAAGTGTGAGCGCTACAAAGAGACGGGCCGCTACAGCTTTCCGCTAACCGTCAACCTCCGGCCCTTCTGTGAGCAGGTAGCAGAACCCACTAGCGCCAGATGTGTTGCCAGTGTATTTTTCGGCTGAAATGCAAGCTCTGTGTTTGTATGTGCATGTGCCTGCCTGTCTGTTTCTTTCTGCTTGTGTTTTAGCGATTTGCTCTGGTTCAGTTATTTTTCGTCCCTCATACTCTGATGCAATGTCCCCACACAGACAGACAGGCCGGACTCAGAGTTCACCTTTGAACTCTTCTCCGTCATCATACACAAGGGAGGCTGCTATGGCGGCCACTACCACGTCTACATCAAGGACATTGACCAGCTGGGCCAGTGGGAGGCGCCGGTGAGAGCAGGATCTCCTAAGCCGTGATCACTTTATTTATTTTAATACAAGTTTACCCAGAAGCCTCGTCTTCTCATTTAACATGGTTATTCAAGTGTTGCTGTGTCCACCAAAACTCAATGAGAAGGGAAATCATATTTAAGTTGAAGTCGTACAGAAATATGATGTGATTTATGTGTTGCGTGTGTTGATTTTTTTTTTTTAGGATGAAGAGTCCAAACCTAAAGTTCAGAAGAAGGAGGTGAAGGTCAGTGAGCCGGAGGTGGAGAAGGAAGACCCGCTGTCCGTGCTCGTAGGCATTCTCTCCCAGGTACAGTCCTGCCGAGAGGCTCTGTCTGACGCTTACGGTCCTGGTCCTGGCATTTTCTCCCTAACTCAAGATGGCTCCCCTCTCCGAACAGGAAGAGGGAAAGAGCGTTCTCGTTGACCAGCTGGGGCAGAAGCTGCTGGACAGAATCGGGATATCCTGGAACAGGAAGTTTCGCAAGCAGTACGGGCCCATCGGAAAGGTGTGTGTCTCATCCGCACCGTTATCCCTGTGAAAGGGATTTAAGGGATTTAATCATGTTGAAATTGTCCATTTCCTGAACTGCTTCCTCCTGGTTAGGGTCATGGGGGAGTGGGAGAAATGGGTGTTGAAGCCTATCCCAGCATGCATTTGGTGAAAGGCAGGAATACACCCTGGACAGGTCACCAATCCATCACACTCACACATTCATGTCCAAGGACAATTTAGACTCTCCAGATAAATGTAACCTGCATGTCTTTGGAACATGGGCAGAACATGCAAACTCTTTGGTTGGAATTGGAGCTTGGCACCTTCCTGCTGTGAAGCGACAGCGCTACTCGCTGCACCGCTGTGCGGCCCTATGGAAATAATCAAACCATCGAATCAGACCACTGCTAATTTTCCACATGACGAATGCGACTCTTCATTAGCATTAGCATTATTGTTAGCATCATCGCTAGCATTGTCATTGGCATTATCGTTAGCATTATTGTTAGCATTATCGCTAGCATGATTGTTAGCATTATCATTAGCATTA
>CAAKMX010028132.1:18732-30662 GCA_901111305.1 Anguilla megastoma | reverse complement strand
CCGCAAGGACGGCCCCCCCCCCCCCCCCCCCCCCCCCCCCCACCCAACCCCACCCGCCCCCCCCCCCCCCCACCCCAGGCCCACCCCAGGCCCACCGCTCTCTGTTCCTGTTCTGTTTTGGCTGTGTTGGTTACTCCGCTATTGGGTAAATAATAAATACACGTTCACTACAGAAACGGCTTGGTGTGTTTCTGTCTTGGCCGGCCATCCGACAGAATATCACTTCGAGCTTTATTAGCACAACTGGAGCGGAATGAGCATCAACACACACAGTCACGGTCCCCTCCTCCATCTGTATTACACACACAGTCACGGTCCCCTCCTCCATCTGTATTACACACACAGTCACGGTCCCCTCCTCCATCTGTATTACACACACAGTCACGGTCCCCTCCTCCATCTGTACTACAAGCAGCGTGAGTCACGTTTAAGTATGTGTCGTAAAACCCTTACCAGTCGCTGCCATTCAGGGTTTGGCAGGCGGTGTGTGTCGTGTACTGCGCGTTTTATTTCACTGTTGAAATATTGGCTCCTGTTGACATTTGGATTTATATTTATGGGGGGGGAACTGACTAAGTGTACTGCGCGGACCTGCAGTTAACGGGAACAGCGAGAAGCGGGGTTTGATGGGAAATGGCGATCGGTAGAGGGATTGATCTCTGTTCACGAGTGACGTCATTGAGAAGTGTGCTTGCAGCGTCACTGCTCGTAGTTTCAGGCTTGGCCGGGATGCAACTCTTGTTCTTCATTGACAAGTGCTCTTGCTTGATACTGGAAATGTGCTTCTTGTCATTTTGATTAAATAAATGTCTAGAGCTACGTAAATATAATAACACAATTGATTTTCGACTTGGTGTCTATTTTCTCCAGTAATTTTTTTAACTCGCAATTTTGAAAAGCTGGCAAACTAAACACAGAGCCATACTTGATGCCTTCTCATCGCAGGGGTCCTGTATTTAGTAATGATCCTGATGTACAGAGTTGTATGGCACAGTTGCTTGCATTGTTTTCATGTCATTAAAGAACTGGTTTGCTTGGTGATTAGCAGTATCCCAAAGACAAAAAAAAATGGATAAATCCTAACCATGGCAATTCCATGTTTTTTCTTTTGGTGCCTAAAAGCCCTCCAAGCAAAATAAGTCACCTGTTAGTATTTTTACAGTTTTTACTGTAAAAGTGTGTATAAACACGAGCTGGCTCCACAAAGGCCCAATTCAGCGTCTTCAGTCTCCGTCTCAGTAATGCAGGCAGCTGAGCACAATTGAATGGAGGATTTGTTTTGTACGGAGACAAGAGATGAGAGTGTAAGGTGGGGGGGTTTGGAGGGTGGGGGGGGCGGGTGGCTAACCTTTGGAAGTGCCTCTCCGTGGCTGCGCTTCCCACAGTCACAGATGAATGTGTGCTTTCTGGAGCCGTCCTCAGCCCTCCCAGCAGATATCTGCCCCCCCCAGCAGGTCCCCCTCCCCCCCGTGACGTCCATACTCCAGCCGTCATCCGCGGCGTGCTCCATGATCGCTTTCTGTTATTCATTATAATGGAAATGGTGAAAGTGCATTTTGTTAGGGAATAGTAATCTACTTCTGATGGAACTCTCGGGCCTGTCCCTTCTGTTGGCAGCGGTGACAGCCTAATTTAGCAAAATTACATTAAGTCTATGCTGTGGAAATTCCCTCCGGCAAATGGTAATGCACACACACACAGGCAGACACACACACACACGCACACACACACACACACGCGCAAACACAACAAAAACAATGGGCAGAAATTTTCTGCCTGCTACGGCTGCTGAGGAAGCTCTTTACTTGTTTATGTTTTTAGCAGCCTCTCCCATTCCCAGGATTGATCTCAGCCTGCAGAGCTCCTGTGATGCACAGACTCTTATAATACATTGCTGAGAACGCACCGGTTCCATACACAGACGTCCATGCTTTCGAGTTGTAAATTCGTTGTGTGGTTTGAAAACCAAAACATTGCAAAAAGTATCAGCAGTATTCCCTGCCATAGATGCTGTTTTTCTGTTTTTTCCTTTTGCCTGGTAAGACGCTCATTAGGGAAGAAAAGCCTGGGCAGCGTGCAGTGTCGTAAAGATTATATTACCCCTGTAATCAACAATCAAGAGTCACCCTCCTGCGAGCTTTAATTGTGTACGTGGCTTTTTAAAACCGATAATCACAGCCCCACTTCCTTCTCACTAAGGAAAAACACGTGCGTGCTTCCGCATTTAACTAACGAGACTCTACGGTGTGAGTGTACACGCTGAACGGCACTGAGGGCGTCAGAAACGCGATCGCTCATTCCGCGTAACCACGACTGGGAGGAGGAGATTCCAGAGGATGCCTGTCGTCCAGTTCCGCGTACACTCTGTTCTCTCTCGCTCCGCTGGCGTTTAGTCCGCCGTTCTCAGAGCGTCGCGGAGCGACTGCGCAAAAAAACGAGAAAGGAAGTGTGAGCCTGTGAGTGCGCGGAGGGAGAGGGTGTTGCCAGCTCAAAGCCTCTGGACCGTGAGGCATGTCAAAGGCTATGCCTGTCACCTGCGCGTTAACCCATTCAGCTGTCTCGGCTGCTAAACGTCACTGCACGTGTGCGTGTGTTGTATGGAAAATTTTATCTTGATGGCTCTACCAATCATGTACAGTATAGTTGGGAATAACATGCTCTTGGTATCATTTAGAATGTTATGATTTTTTGTATTTGTGTTTTTTATACATTCAGTTCTTCAAGCATTGCATATTTGAATGTTTTTTTATTTAAAACTCCAATAGAAATGCCTATAACAGTGATATTTTTTCTATATAGTATATCTAATGTACATGTGTGTGTATGTTGTATATGGGTATATGTAAGTACCCTAGAGAGAAGACGGTTTTATATATTTGCATTTTTTGCTTTTAAAATTCAAATGAAATGGTTCATGAAGCCATTAAAACATCAGAGTCCGTTCTGTTGACATTAGGAAGGCGCCCGCTGCTCTTCTGAGAGGCCGCTAACAAGCTCCAGTCACTTCAAAGTGCTGCCCTCCCGCTCGTTTGGAAAATCAAGATGGCTGAATCTGCGGCATTATGAATTATGCGTTAAGCCGCAATGTCCCCAGATTGGAAACCGCCATTAATTCCTACATGGGTTTTTTTTTTTTAATACCTCGTTACGTAACATTTCCCTTTGACCTGAACAGGAGGAACTCTCAGGCAGATTGGAAAACCGTGTTTCCACTTGAATGACATCAGCGCTTGTGTGTAACAGCGGTCAGATGCGAACCTGGCCCAGCATTACTGAAGGACACGGGAAGCTCCACATAAAATATTTTGTCATCATTATTCCTGAATATTATGCCGACTCTGTGGTTCCACAACCCTGTTCCTGGAGGTCTACCATCCTGTAGGTTTTCATTTCAACCCTAACAAAGCGCACCACATTCAACAGCTAGAACATAGCTTCCCAGCCCTGTTCCTGGAGATTTACCATCCTGTAGGTTTTCATTTCAACTTTAATCTGGCACACCTGATTCTACTAATTAGCAGCTCAGTGAGATCCCTAGCCGTTGAATGATGTGCACTTTGTTTGAAGTGAAAACCTTCAGGATGGTAGATCTCCAGGAGCAGGGATGGGAGCCGCTGTGCTGACTGCAGTGCCAGTAGCTCACTCTGTGTTCTATGACAGAAGAAATCTCCCCGTTTCTCATGCTGATGAGAGTGTTGCTTGGGGCCTCTATTGGCTCTATTGGATATTATAGCATAAAAAAAAATACTATCAAATTTATTAATTTGGATGAATATTCATTTTATTTATGTAACATTTATCAAGGCGTAAAGTGTAGGCGTAAGAAAATTGTGTTTTTTTAAGCAAAGCAGTGGACTAGCTGCAAGAAAACATGGCAGAATTTGTAATAGAACCTTTTTTCTTCTCAAAACAAAAACGCAGTCATCTTCCACAGAGGAAGCCTGTGAGCTCAACCCTCAGGCTCTCTGGTGGTTTGCTTTACTCTTATCTTCTCGCAGTCCTGATGTCTCGAGTCGTTGGGCTGAAAATCGCGATGGTGTTTTTGTTGCTGTCGGACTCCTTTTGTTCATTCGTTGGCGGTGAGAGGTATGTCAACAGCCAATGTGAATTTCTCCCCCAAACAGTTGGTCTGATCCTTAGAGCTTTCCCTCAGTAAACATGCGCGTGGTCTGCGATGTAGACAAAACACTGGCACAATGAGATGACAGGCATCCAGGAATGAGAATGAGTTCCACACTGCGCATTTGCCATTTGTTTGATCTGCGTGGCTTCCAGCCTGCCTGTGAGCAAACTTCAAGACCTTTCCAGGGAACCCAGTGGAATGTAGTGTCTGTTCTGGCCCTGATCAACCAGCACTGGAGCAGTGTGTGTGTGTGTTTGTGTGTGTGTGCGTGCGTGCGTGTGCGTGTGTGTGTGTGTCAGTGTTCAGCTCAGAGCTCTATGTGTGTGCGTGTGTGTGTATGTGTCCGTGTTCAGCTCAGGGCTCTATGTGTGTGTGTGTGTGTGTGCGTGTGTGTGTGTCAGTGTTGCACTCTGGGCTCTGTGTTTGTGTGTGTGTGTGTGTGTGTGTGTGTGTGTCAGTGTTGCGCTCTGGGCTCTGTGTGTGTGTGTGTGTGTCAGTGTTCCGCTCAGGGCTCTGTGTGTGTTTGCTCTGTCAGAAAGGTCACGCCTCCAGAGATCTGCATGGTCCTTCCTGTCACCGTGAGTCTGTCGCTATGCGAGCCGCCATCTGCCACCTGCCGCCGTATTAATAGCGGCTCCGGCTACCCGGGGGCAGATGGGAAGGGCGCTCCCTGCCCCCCGAGCGTCTCGTCCTGGGACCCCACTCCCCCTCTGAGTATCCTATAGGTCAGCAGCCTTTCAGGGCTTTCCCCCTCTGGCCCCCGTCTTCACTGCTTTAACTCTGATTTCATATCGCCCTTTTCAAAGATGGCCGACAGAAATACAGGAAAGTAACAGGAGAAGCACAGGACACACCTGCCCTCAATTGGCCCCTACTACTGCGTATTACTGCCTGCGCTGACATAGTTCTGTTTTATAACCTTGTGTAGATAAGCCTCTTTCCCTGAGGTCTGTTTTTATTGTTGTCTTTGTTTTTCCTGATCTCGCTGTGATATCTTAACTTATCTTTACATGGAACTGTAAAAGAAGTGTGGTTATCACAGTAGGGGACTATTGTGGGTATATAAAGAATGTATATTTTAAACTGGAGAATTTTCTAGAATAGAAAGTTGGCCTATATTTCTTCTTCCGATGCATATGCTCCAATGGGCTTCCTTAAGTGTGGGAATAATTTCTCTAATGCAGTGACTCACCTAATCCTGGCACACATAAGTAACGTGCTATTAAAGGTAAATTAGCTTACCGTTCACTGTAGGATTTTGCTCGCCCTGCATTCGAGTGGCACTGGCAGCTTAATCTGGAACTGGGAGGGAGACCGAAGGAGTGCTCTGCATTGGTGCATTTATGAATCCATGCTTAAGGGGAACTGGAGCTGAAGTTTGCCAGTCTCTGGTTGGGACGTTGCTGCTATGTCCCAGAGCGAAGTCTCAAAATTCAGGTGTTTCTGCAGTCGCCCTGGTAATGAGGAAATAATGAAAAAGAAAATAAGAGGGTGTTCTGGTGAATCTGTCATCTCGGATCAGATTAGACTTTTCTTTAGAAGTGTTTAGAACACTTTTTTTCAGTCAGGTTTTATGAGCACGCTGACTACTTCTACGCTTTTATTTTTATTAATTTTTGAAACATATTATCCAGTCAGCACATGTGCTCCTAAATTGGTAACTTTAGGAGGCACACTAATGCATCCCAATTTGTATATGCGCCCCTGAATAATTTTTCTATTTATCACACAACATTGTAGAGCGTTGTAGAGCCCTGGCTGTGCAGATGATGTGGCATCCGCTCTGGCTGGGACACGCTCAGCTGTTTTGTCAGTATGTCTGGCACCGGGTCAGCTGCACGTTTTTTCCGTGCTGAGCCATGGCCAGAGTTTACTCTGGGGTCTCGTGTTATAGTTCTCACCATGCAGCCTTGGACCCGCTCGCTGCCAGACTGGAGAGCAGTACTGAATCTAGAGCACAAATCAAAACATGTAAGTGCTGGTGTCAGCTTGCTGTTCTACCAGTATCTCTGAGTCTGAGTTTATTGGTGTACACCATGGCTCTATCCTGGGGGCATACCGATATCTATTACTCAGAGTAATCAATAGTTTCTCCCTTTGGATATTGCCTGAAAACTGCTTAGAAACCTTATTGACAAGTGAATCTATCACTGTGAGATTGTGGGTAAGTAGCACAGAATATTTGATGAACTGCAGCTTGTATGGGGACACATTTTTAATGTATTCTGTGACTAAAATGCTGGCTCACACTTCCTCTAGTACGCTGTCCCTAGAGAAGCTATTATAATCCCTCTGCCCTCCAGCGCTGCTCTTATGGTAATTGCAATTTTGCATGGCTATCATTTAAATGCCTTCAGAATGCAGTGGCTTTTCAGGCTTGCTTTTCAGTTGTTTTGTGTTCCCTCGCCCGAGTATTTGTGTGTGGCTAATGAAGCTGTTCCTTAAGGCTTTAGGGAGACATAGGCTAAGCTTTATGTGCCACTGAAGGGCCTGGTTTGGGTTCTACCAGGCGGGAAGGCTGTTCCCTGTGGACCCCTTGTGAGAGGGGAACTGTTCTGCCAAAGCTCAGTATACTAGAGGTGCTCTCAGTAGTCCACTTACTGTCCAAAAGCAGAGATAAAGCAGTGTGAAAGCATAAGCAGGGTAAAAGCAGAGTAAAAGCATAAGCAGAGCAAAAGCAGAGTAAAAGCAGGGTAAATGCTGCGTGAAAGCAAAATAAAAGCAGAGTAAAAGCATGGTAAAAGCATGGTAAAAGCAGAGTAAAAGCAGAATGAAAAAGCATAGAAGCAGAGTAAAAGCATGGTAAAAGCAGAGTGAAACTGTGGTAAAAGCAGAGTAAAAGCATGGTAACAGAGTAAAAGCATAAGCAGAGTAAAAGCATGGTAAAAGCAGAGTAAAAGCATAAGCAGGGTAAAAGCAGAGTAAAGCCATGGTAAAAGCATAGTAAAAGCATGGTAACTAGTTCCCTCACTGTCCAGATCACAGGTGTAAACACGAACACACACTCACATCCAGCCATGTAGGAACACACACACACACGCAGACATATACTCACATGCTCCCTCACACAGACACACACACACACACACACACACACCGTTGACACCCTTCTGTTTGGCATGAAAATGAGTCTGACTCCTTCTCTGCCAGACTCCTCTGCCAGGGGTCTGTGGGGTTCACGTTCTACGCAGTGAGCATATCCGATCTCAGAGTGCCGAGGTGGCTGGGTTTGCTGCCGCACAGACCCCAGGCCTGCAGCCCTTCAGTCTTTGCAGCGGCTCCACACAGCCGCCGCGCCAATTGGGAGCGCCGTTACCAAGGCCACGTGTGAGTGTTGCTAGGGACCGGCTGGCCCGCGTGTGAGAAGGCTGGTGATTAGAGCAGCAGGGGGTTTCGCCGTTGCCACGGAAGCGGTCCTCCCGTTCCCTGCCGAAGGCCTGCCGAAGCTGGTGCTGCAGGTGAGGGGGGAGGGGGGCGGAGCCACGCGTAGCGCACTCTACGCTGTCACTCCGCCGTCGACCAATGATCTGCGACTTTGGGCATTTGGGCCAGGGCTGTGTCGTGACGGGGGAAAATGGCACCTTAAATGCAAACCGCTCCTGACTACGGCTCAGAGGTGGGCTGTCATTTCCTGAGAAGGTGTCGCTCTGAAGGGCTTGAAGCGACCTTTAGAGGCAACTTGTGGTTTTAAATTCGATCTGCTACGGGCTCTGAGAGGTCAGAGGTCACTCGTGTTGTGTGAGCTGATGTAGGTGTCGGTCTGAACGTGAAGGTTTCCCAGAACTGAGCTCAATGGGGAGTGGGTTTTAGTGGCTTTGGTGTTCACCACTTCCAGGAAGCTGTGGGATAAAAAGGTAGAGGCCTTGTGGGGCCGTTCCACTTCCTGTACTGCCTCTGTCCTTTCGCTCGCTTGCCTGGTAAACGTGCAGCTCAGTTTGCACAGGTTCCAGTCCGCTCCAACGACAGCCAGTTGAATTATTAAAGAACATATGATGACCTATTGATATTGTTCTGTGTGGGGTATTACTTTTAGTTGCCAGGGCTTACAGTACTAGCCCTACTCATTCTGCGCCAGATGGGTTAAAGTGTATTTTACAGAATTTATGCTGTATTGGCGGATTTTCATCGAGAGGGATACGCTTCAGTTCAGAGAAGCTTGATTACTTGGATTCTGTTATTTTTATAAAAGTATTGATTAGAAACTTGAATGATTCAGTCAAGTCTGTGACAATTGTATCAGTTGAGCATTCCAAGGTTTAATATTCTGCATTACATGTGTAGCTGGCTTCTGTTATTTTAGCGAGGCAGCTGGTTGAACACAGCTGGTAAATTATTTACAGTATTTCTTATTACTGAAAAGGTTATTGCTTCAAAATAGGTTTTTGTGCTGGAGGAATAAATAGGAACCGAAACTCCATGTTCATTAGCTGGCATCCAGCTGGTGATGAAGTTGTCACAGTAACCAGCGTTCAGGTGCCAGCAGCTGTTGCCATGGAAGCAAAGGGTAGACTGTGTCAGAGTTCAGTTAGATGCAGATACAAATCAAAAATAAATGAGTGGTTTTAATATTCAAGCTCTGCCTAGCAGTGGATATTTATATTTCAGAAGGAACTCTATGGCCAGGTTCCTCCTGAGATTCATTCCCATTGGGAATTTTTTTTTTCACCAGTGTTTGAGTGTTTGTCTTCCCACTTGGGAGTTTTATTTATTTTTTTATTTTTATTTTTATCCCAGTTGCTCACTTTCTGGGCGTGCCAGCCTGTTTTTTTCCCCACAATTGTCTTTTGTATTCCCACTGCAATGCATCTTTGTGACGGTGTCTCTGTAAAAAGCGCCATACAAATAAAGTTGATTTGAGCTGAATTGAATATATTTTTGGCATGTAGTACAATGAGAACCAATTTCACATTTGACTCAACTCTCTGACTTGAGCCATGCTGGCATATTTTGGATTTTAATCAGCACAGAATTATATAACACATCTTTTTTTAACTCTGGGGTATACTGTGGTCTGGCCTGATGCCTGTGTAACTGATTATTGGAGGGTGTCTCTCCTTTTGAATAATTACTTTTGTTTGCTTAACGAGTGCATCAATATTGTGTGAGTGTGTTATGGAAACATGGAGCGAGGTGTAGAGTATTCAGAATTCATTGAGCGTTCATTAGTGGACTGGGCAAGGCGTTCACAGACTCTCACACTCGAAAAGATAAAGAACAAATGCAAACAACCTCTCCAAATCCGGGAAAAAAGCAAACACGCTTTCCCACTTTTCTGTTCCTCAGCATGCAAACATTGACTGAATTTAAACCTGTCGGTGTTTGCATTCGGTGTCGGTGCCTGTGTAAGTAGGCTGAACTGAATTGACTCCAGGCTGTCCACAAGGGTTCCATCTTCATAAAATTTCCACAGGTGTATTGACCAGGACATAATGTCGATAGAGTGGTCTTTGTGGATTCTCTGCATTTCTGTGTGTGCTTGCATGCCATTTATAGTAGAGCTAAAATGTTTGAGTCTTCACCAAGTTATTCAGGGAGGCAGTGAAGTTGTTGTAAGGCATGTGAACTTGAGGTATAGTATACATTATACTGTGCACCAGACCTGGGTCAAATACGTATTTGTTTTGGATTCAAATACTTTTCTTGCCTGGTGTAATTGAGCTTGCCAATATGACCAGATGGTGGCATTTGCACTTTTTGACAGTATTTCATTGGCTCCAATACACCAGACAAGATCAGTAAAGCAACCAAAACAAATACGTATTTGACCCAGGTCTGCTGTGTACCTGGAACCCAGGTGTACCTGTACCCAGGGTAATGCCAATGCCTTGCTCAGTCGCTGGTGTGAGAGAGCTGGTGAATCCTTAACTCTCCACAGCTCGGTGAGATAGGAGGTGATGTGTCTGGTTAACGTGTGAACCGTCTGGCTTTGAAATAAATATCGAGCTCAGAGTCATTTGTACGGGGGTGAAGGAGAGCCATAGTCGCGTAACGACTTGGTGATGTCGCTCACATCAAAGAGGCTGACCACAGTCGAGTGTTTGCCAGATGAAGAACAAACAAGAGTGACAGTCGTTATTTCGACTTGGAGGATGCAGAGAAGGATGGACAGAGCACAGTAAACAGAGCGAGAGAGGGAGGGAAAGAGAGAGAGAGCACGTGGGCTGCTGTGTCGTGAGGATGAGTCACCGCCAAAAGAGGAAGACTCCCTCTTTGTGAACGGGTCTGTCTGAGCCAACTCTCCACCCTGCGTTCAGAGGCATGTTCGTCATCTCCCTGCTGAACATGGCTCAAAATGTGAGGGGGTGGGGGTGGGGGGATTTAAAATAATTGCCAGAAAGAGACCCCAGAGTAACAGTCTCTGGGGCCAGGTCCGGTTATGCAGGAGTTGAGCTCGGTGCTTCAGGAAGTAGAAAATGAAGAAGAAGAAGAAGAAGAAGAGAGCTGAAGGTTTAAATGGCTAAATCTGTGGTTCGGGGACTGTCCCGTCCCTGGTCATGGCGCCAGTGTGTCAGTATGGGGGCTGTGTGTTTTTAAAGTCTCTGCTTTGTGCCCAGTCCTCATTGGCTCACCAGGCGGCCCATCTGTAGGCAGTGTGGATCCCCCCCCTCCCCCTTTGTTGTGGATGTTGCTATTCAGGCTTGCACAGGAGTGCAGAGAAACGTCTAAAAGCTACAGAAGCTGCAGATTCAGTTGCACATTGTGCAGATTTCAGCCCTGTGTTTGATCTCTCTGGGTATGGAGAAAAACTTCTATACTCCCTTCTGTAAAGTCTATACTCTCAGTGTAGTTACTTTGTTGCCAGTCTGTTTACATTCCCTGTATGTTTGGTGGAACACCCCTTCAAATAACAATGCTCAACGATTATTAATCATGCTATGCTAATCATCATGATATGATATATTTTAGAATGGCACCTGAATATGTCACATGGCTGTGATGGCCTGTCGCATCCCCACATTGATAACAGGGGGGAAAGGCTGAACATGATGCTGTAAATGACTTTCTTTTTAGGCCATCGGCCTCTGCTTCCTCAATGGACACAACGTTAGATCTTGCCAAATTTAGCCCCCTTTCCTTGTCAAAAGGTCCTGAAAAGGAATTCCCAAGAACAAGCGGTGGACTGTGTGGGGCCTGCAGAGTGCTGGGATTGGCACAATAGCAACGCTGTTTACAAAAACCAAAATGGACGCCGGGAAGAATGTGTCCTAATCTGTATTTGTCGCGTGTCAGTGGCTGTTCGACGGCAATCCTACCCGCAATATAGCAGTGAAAACCTCTGTTGGTGAAACCTGTTTGAATTTCAGGGTGGACTTCCTGCTGAGCGTTGTAACATACAAAGCCATGGTCTTACATTTTCTCTTTCTCTCAGCTGGTGTTGTGGACAGAGGAATTCTGGCTGCGCTCAGTGCATTCCGTATTCCACTGGAGAAAGGCCGGGCCACATCTTGCATGTCCCCTCCCCCCCCTCGTGAGATTGAGAGTTGAGAAGAGGAAGTTTTGTCTTTCTTGCAAAGTCAGCTGACCGTTTGGCGGCGCAGTTGGAGGCTCCTGCTTCTGCGGCTCTTGTTTTGTTTCGTTGCCAGGGAAGGCCAGGGGCTCGCTCGTCACTTCACCCGAGCCAGCCGTGTGCCCGACAGAGACCAGACCGGCCGAGCGGACAGTCAGTCAGTCTGTCTGTCTGTCTGTCGGCGGGGCTTTGGTGACAACCAGGCTATTAATATCTGCACATGCCCTCCATTCCTCTAGCATCCTACACTCTCACCCCCCCCCCCCCCCCCCCCCCCCCCACGTCCCGCGCGGGGGGTGT
>CAAKMX010028131.1:330-15774 GCA_901111305.1 Anguilla megastoma | reverse complement strand
AGAGAGGCAGAGGGAGACAGAGAGAGAGAGAGTGAGAGAAACAGAGAGAGAGGGCGGGAGAGAGAAAGAGAGAGAGAGAGGGGGGAGACTGAGGGAGAGAGAGATGGAGAGAGGGGGAGGCAGAGGGAGAGAGAGACAGAGAGAGAGAGAGAGGGGGAGACGGAGGGAGAGAGAGATGGAGCGATAGAGAGAGAGAGAGGGAGAGAGAGCGGGGCCTGGGCGAGCTCCAGCTCTCACCATCTGCACGCACTCCATGAGGGGCAGCCGCACGGCCTGGTTCCCGCAGAGCGACACCACGCAGGCGGGCGTGTCCACAGAGGCCTCCAGCAGCGCCAGCACCGCCTCCACACCCATCCGACTGGCCTGGGGGGGGCGGGGGGGGACAGGGGGGCGGAGCTTCTGTCATTCCGTCCCATTTTACATTACATTATAGGCATTTAGCAGACGCCCCTATCCAGAGCAACTTACACAACTTTTACACAGCACCTACAATGCATCCAATTAAACAGCTGGACATACTGCTGTATACTGAAGCAATGCAGGTTAAGTACCCTTGCTCAAGGGTACAACGACAGTATCCAACCTGGGAATCGAACCTATGACCTTTAGGTTACAATACCAGTTCCCCATTGTTCTACACTGCTGCCCTATATTTTTTTTATATGTCATGGTGGAAATGTGTACAAATTCCCAACATGTTTTTTTGGTCCTAGGTAAGCAAATTTAACTAGTGCTTCTGTCGCTGGTCTGGGAATGTTGTTACTGTTAGTCAGGCCTGTCACTGCTGGTCATATAACTCAGGCATGTTTTATTACATTATAAGAGTCTCTGTGTGATGAATGTAGCGTAATATCCTGTAATGTACTTCTACACCACAAGAGGCCAATTCTTTAATTAAGGCCATTCTTTTTAATCTCTTCATGTTCTCATATTACCTTCTCAGTACACACCCTTACGAAGCGCAAGTTTATGCACAATATCTGAGCCAAGCATGCACTGGAAACACTTCAACTCTTTAGATATTGATCAGTGTTTAAAACAGGCCGCAGCGTGAAAACCACCATGCTGTAGTTTTTTTTTTTTTTTTTTTTTTTAAACTTGTGTGCTTGCTACACGTTAGCCTCTAATGCTACAATCACGCTAAGAGGCTAGCGCCCTTTTTGTGCAAACCCCAGTGTTTGAGGCGTGTCTGCTCGCGTTGGACTGCCGCGCTTGAATTGTAAACATAAGCGGTGAGTAGCGTGTGTGAGTAACGTGTCTTTAAGTGTTTGGCGACAGTTCTTGCAGAGGCGGCTCTTATCAGTAGCATCGGCGTATCGACAGTGCCCTCCGCCAGCTGGGCGTTCACCGCCACGCCGGTTCGGCTTCGTTGAACGTGCAAGCCTCGGCTCGTCCCGAACGCCGCTGTCTAAATAACGCAGGGCCCCCGGCTGTCACCGAGCGGGACGGGGACCGCGCCCCCGCCTCACCAGAATCCTGTCGAAAGCGGACGGGGTTCCTCCCCGCTGGACGTGCCCCAGGATGGTCACCCGCGTGTCGAACCCCAGGCGCCGCACCACCAGCTGAGGGAGAAGGTCAAGGTCGAGGTCACGGTCAAGGTCAGACTAAACAGGTTTCTGCTCCTCAAGTGCTTTGTAAACACGTCGGTATCAGATATCAACACAAAACAGCGAGTTAAACACATCCTGCTGTAAAAACAGCCTAACAAGCAAAATACATCTACTGTTACTGAGGACTGGATATCAGGGAAGATATGATACTGCACAGCTAGGGTTTACAGTACATATTCACATGCAAGCAGCACACGATTTTAAATGTTTATACCGCATAAAATAAACAAAATATAAATTTGACTAGATTTAAGAGTGTAGCCTAGATACTGTACAGTGTTGTATAGTTAAACAAGCCATGGAAAATAACAGCACAAGAGGCCTATAATTCTGTGCAGTGCATTTCGGTTGGGCCATAGTTGGTGAAATTGTCTTGCATTTCAATGCAACTCTAACATTTTTACAACACAAGAAAAATGTCAATTGGCATGATCTGATAGGACTCTCTACACGACATAATTCAACCAGAAATACCAGGGAAACAGCCTTATAGACAACAAAAATGAGAAACAATGGCATGCATGAATCAGCTGAAAGATTCAGGAAAAGATACAAAACGAACATACAAAGCTTCAGTCATGTTGAGGTCATTAAAACCTTACGCTACGTTCTGTGAAGAAGCACGAACACTCCATACCAACCTGAGTAACAAATTCTCATTTCACAGCACAGACAGGGCAAAGTGCCACACACACACACACACACACATCACTGGTTCAGCTTCTGCAGGACCAGAACGTGTGATGGTAAAATAGTCTGACGACTGAGAGAAAAATTCTGGAAACACACTGAGCTACAGGCTTCATGCTCTGGTCTAATTAACCAGTTGTTCCAGTACAAAATTTCTGACAATGTAGTATGTCCACTTCCTGTATGTATATGTATTTATTTTTTGTCCGTTTTTGGTCAGGCAGAGCTTGGACGAAATGAAAGGAGACGACCATAAAAGGCCTGCTGATAAGGGTGGGACAGGGAAACTCAGAGGGGTGTCAATCACGAGCTTGCGCTGGAATGTTCCAGAAACAGCGGGGGAGGGCAGGGCTGCGCGTGTAGCGGGTGCTAGTCAGTGCAGGAGCTGAACCGCTGGTCCTGGAGTACTTACGTCCTTAATGAAGTCTGTGGTGATGGGCTTGTTGTCAGAATCAATCGCCCCTTCGGCTACAATAATAATATTCAGTCTTTTCTTCCCCGCGCGATTCTGCAAGGATAAGGGGGGGTGGAAAAAAAAAAACAACACGACAGGAATAATAAATAAAAGTAGTTTTGCAGCGTGAGGCTTTTACAAAAGGCGGGGGCCCGTGTGCGAGAAGGCTGCGGATCGCCGCGGAAACGAGCTCGCCGCGGAAACGAGCTCGCCACGGAAACGAGCTCGTCGCTGGCGCCTCACGCGCAAGGCTCTTACCGCTCGGTGGCGAGCAGTTTGGCCCCGCCCACTGCATTAAAGAGGCGGAGACAAAAACCGAAAAAGGACAACGGATTTCCTGCGGCACGTTCGCGGTTCTGTGTCGGAAACGGACACAAGTTAGCGCACGGAGGCGCTCTCGTCCGAACTCCTGTGACATAAACTACCGGACACGGCCGTCCACACATCAGGGCACGCAGTGAAGTTTACATTAATTAATCGAGAACATTTGGGTCCAGAAATCCGCAACTGCAGACGTGGCCTGGGAGAAGTTTCTGGAAATATACACGTGTTGACGCAGAGACACTGTCACCCACGACCGACACACCCCAAGTTTTACAGAAATCTATCAGGTGGGACATCTCCCAGAAACTGCGTTTTCCCCGCAGTGGCCATGTGACGCGGGTCTTTTTCTGAAAGCCGCTCCTGTCCCACGAGCCCCATTTTTTTAACCTTTGACCTTTGACCTTGAAGTGATCTTCAAGTACTCACGTCCTTGACAAAACTGGAGGTTATAGCGTGATAGTGTTTCCCTGCCTATCAGGTGCTCCTTTAGCCACGGTGATAATGTGCAACCTGGAGCGGTGTGCCTCGCTGTTGTGATTTCTTCCCCCGGTTTTCATCACAGAACTACAGTGTCGTATAAAACGAAGTCCCAAGACTGCATTCACGGAGACCGTACAGCATTGAACGGGAAACAAAATAAAAAATCCTACTGCCTAATCAATAATGCAAAGAACTAAAATCGACCGACAGATTCGACTAGCACAGTTAATTGCAATTATACACACTGCAAGATAAACTTCTGTAGGTGAAGAGATGTCAACACAGTTAAAACTAATTAAATATGCATGAAAAGTTGATAAAGTATTCACAATTAAAGGAGATTAATGATAGAGTGTGGAGACTGTGGATTACAGTGGAGAGCCTGTCCAGAGATAATGGAGTAAGATGTGCTAGTGTTTCCCATGAGGCTGGTGTACCTCAGACACACACACACACACACACTCATTCACACACACACTCACACACATACACACACAAACACACACACATTCACACACATACACACACACGTGCGCCAGGTGTACCTCAGACAGCTTCTGACACATCTGACCCTCCCAGTCATCCACACACATATACACACACACGCACACACACACTCTCTCACACACACACTCACACACACACGTGCGCCAGGTGTACCTCAGACAGCTTCTGGCACATCTGGTCCTCCCATCCGACCTCTGGAGGCAGCTCTGGGATCAGGACCCAGTCTGCCCCACAGGCCAGAGCACTGACCAGGGCCAGGTACCTACAATGCACATACATGTGATTACACACACACATGATCACACACACACACAGACATAATCACACACACATTCAGAGACATAATGACAGACACACGTACAGAGACATAATCAAATACACACACACACACACACGATCACACACACGCACATGTACAGAGATATAATCACACACACACACACACACACAGACATAATCAAACATACACACATAATCACACATACACACACATACAAACACAGACATAATCACACACACACACACACGTGATCACAATCCAGGTTATAAATAGCCCATTCACAGCACACGTCCTTCTACGTACCCACAATGCCTGCCCATGACCTCCAACACAAATGTCCTCTGGTGGCTGGAAGAAGTGACAAAACAGTGTGTGAGCAAAAAAAAACTCGCACTGACCCTTCTTAAATGTTCCTAAGGCCCGGACGGCCCGCCGCGGCCACCAGCCGTACCTCTGGGCGGTGGTCATGATGGCGTCCACCACCTCGATGATCCTGTGCAGGGCCGAGTCCGTCCCGATGGTCATGTCCGTGCCGCAGAAGTCGTTGTCGATGGACCCCACCATGCCCACGATGTGCAGGGCGGAGTACGTCTGGGCCGCCTCCTCCGCGATCGACCCTGCCCCGGCGAGCACACGCAAACCAGAACCCTAAATCACACTGCACACGGCAGCCCAATAACTTCTGTTCATTTCATAATCATCTGTATAACAATCTGACTTTAGGAAAATGCTCAAAAATTACACAAGAAGAAAGAGTACTGCTATAAAACACAGTAATATTACTATATGTACTGTGGGTGCCTGATAGCCATAAATCTTTAGTATCCCATGAGCCCCTTTGCCAATGCATCCCATCAGCCTCTTTGGTGTATGTATCTCATGTTGTTTGTTAGCCTGTAAATTCCATGAGCCACTTCACCCAGGGTATCCCATAATGCTCAATGGCTGGGGTATCCCAGAATTCTCTATGGCCTGGGTATCCAAGAATTCTCTATGGCGCAGGTATCCCAGAATGCTCTATGGCATGGGTATCCCAGAATGCTCTATGGCCTGGGTATCCAAGAATTCTTTATGACTTGAGTATCCCAGAATGCTCTATGGCATGGGTATCCCAGAATGCTCTATGGCCTGGGTATGACGCGGGTATCCCAGAATGCTCTATGGCATGGGTATCCCAGAATGCTCTATAGCCTGTGTATCCCATAATGGCATGGGTATCCCAGACTGCCCTATGGCATGGGTATCCCAGAATGCTCTGTGGCCTGCGTATCCCATGATGCTCTGTGTGGCCTGCGTTACCCTGCTGGACGAGCTCCTCCAGCAGTCCGCTCCACTCCTCCCTGAAGAGATTGGCTCCCGTCAGGCTGCCGTCTCCTCCAATCACGCACAGGTTGGTGATGCCGCGCTCCACCAGGTTACGGGCGGCCTTCAGACGCCCCTCGCGCGCGCGGAACTCCTTACAGCGGGCGCTGCCAATCACCGTGCCGCCCTGCCGAAAAACAGGCGCTTTCACCCCCCCGCCTGATCCTGCTCCCCTCCGCTAGTGCCTCTGTGACTGTATCTGTGTTTGTGACTCGTTTAATTATTTATATTAATGAACATCGTTCTCCGCACCAGAACAAATGTTCCCGTCGCTGATGATTATGACCATTGTCACTCACATCACACCCTACATGTTCTGACAAGCAGCAGGAAAATGAATATGATTATACTGAAAATTCTGACTGTGAATTATATATTTGCCAGAATATTCTTACTGTGCTTGCAGCATCAGTAACAAGACTCCAGACCTGTGATGTTTTTTGTCCAAGGAAGATCTATCTGTCTGGTTGGCTATCTTTATTTTTTTCATGCAATTTGTCTGTCTGTCTGTGTCTGTGTGGTCAGATTGACAGGTTCTTAGATTCGCATGTTTGTGTGCTTACCACTTGTATCATGCTGGAGACACTCTCCCAGTTCGCTTCCTTTATGTTATCGCCCCCGTCCACCATGCCCTGGTAACCCTGCAGGAGAAGCAACCGACACAGGTATACTGACTGTCTTTTAACTGACAAATGCACCAATAGTCTTTTAACTAACATCTGCACTGACTGCCTTTTAATTGATACAGTATGTGCACTGGCTGCTTTTTAACTGACGTGTGCACTGGCTGCTCTTTAACTAACACGTGCATTGACTGCCTTTTAACTGACATGAGCACTGACTGTCTTTTTTACGAACATGAGCACTGACTGCCTTTTTAATTGACATCTGCACTGAGTGCTTTTTAACTGCCATGTACCGATTGCCTTTTAACTAACACGTGCACTGACTGCCTTTTAATCCTGTTGCATCATGTTACAAATGTGTCACATCTTTAGCTTTATCTTTGAGTGTTCTTCCTGGAAATCACCAGTGTAGGACTGCATTATTAGCCTAGCCTGTATTATTATTATTTTTATAATGTAGCCAATTTGTAAATGACTGTTTTATCCCACTTTGGATATATTATCTCTAGCTGCCCCCCCCCCCCCTTAAAAGGGAAAACCATTAAAACAATTAAAGCTATGACCACTGCACTGTGGGGTGTGCTTTCTGCAGTGCAGTCAGGTCCATCCAGAATTTAATTCCCCACAAGGCCATTTTCTGTCTGCAGGAAGAGACTAGGCCAGCGTTTGTCCTTCCTACGTCGCCGGTCAATTGGATAACAGTGGAGCAGAACAGCTCAACATACGGTCCTGCCTTGGAGCAGAGCCAGACCTGGATCAGCTCCAGCCATTAGGAACAAAACATGGACCCTGTAAACCAGCCATTAGGAACACAAGATGGACCCTGTAAACACCAGCCATTAGGAACACAAGATGGACCCTGTAAGCTTCAGCCAATAGGAACAAAAGATGGACCCTGTAAGCTCCAGCCAATAGGAACAAAAGATGGACCCTGTAAACCAGCCAATAGGAACACAAGATGGACCCTGTAAACACCAGCCAATAGGAACACAAGATGGACCCTGTAAACACCAGCCAATAGGAACACAAGATGGACCCTGTAAACCAGCCATTAGGAACACAAGATGGACCCTGTAAACTCCAGCCAATAGGAACACAAGATGGACCCTGTAAACCAGCCATCAGCCATTAATGTCTACACCTCCAAACTCTATAAACAGGATTCAAATGCCAGTCCTGGATTTCCCACAGTGTCTGCAGGTTTTCTAACGTCTTTTTTAAAAGCGCGACCAATTTAATTAATGGAAGCAAGGAAGGGTGTGGACTCTGGCCAATTAACAGTTGAATGAAGTACCTAAGTGCTGAATCACACAGAAAAGAGGGGGACGCAGTGGCCTTTTTTCACGATACAGCGCGAGACTGAAGACCTTCCCTCGGCTCTGTGTCTATCACACCATCCCGCTGAAGTGGTTCTATGAATAGGTGTTCCCTCCGGCTTGGAGTCAGTCAAAGTTCATTTGCCGAAAGCACCCTCCTTTCACAACAAATATACAGATGGCTTCACCTGCAGTGTGTCAGAGTCCGGTGAACATTTTTGTGGTAAAAAGTCGGTGAAAGGCCGTCTAGGTGTTCAGGTAAAAACCCTGCTACATTTGATTGAAAAGTGTATGTTTTCTAACTGACTAGGACACAGCCAGGCAATATCCAGGTAAAGCCTGAGCTATATTGCAGTAATCCTGGTTTGTTTTTGTCAAGACGTCTCTCAGTCTAGACTTCCAACTACACGTCTAGAATTCCAGATGTCTAGATTCTGGGTTTTGCTCACTGGAAGCTGAAGAGGAACGGGACATTGATGTGACTTTTGTTGTTTTTTTTTTGGTTTTTTTACAGATTTGAGTCCGGAGCTCACCTCGTGAATGAAGTAGACTTTCGCCCCGACGTAGAGCCCCATGCGGACCACGGCCCTCACCGCGCCGTTCATGCCTGCAAGACCGAACATAAACACCGGAGGGCGACACTCTGAGATTTCTCCCTGAAACGGTGACCATTTTTATGTTCTTAATTATTCATTAACCCCAACATTTATTTTATCTTGCATTTTTTGATAAGACTTAGAAGCTGGAACTGCAGACAGCAACATGCATCCTCTGTGAGAAGGTTTTACTGCGGTTAAACGGAACCAGCGCTGGTGCATACAGCAGGTCAGGGAACTAAACCGGGGGAACAAAATCCAGCAAGCATGTGCACACCAGCCATCCCAGTGTGTAACCCATGGTAACCACTGGTCTTTTAAACACTCACCTGAGCATTAAGACTGGGTCATGGTGCTCCCCTGTTAAACCTGTGAGGCAGGGCCTCATGTTTACAGTGCCAGCCCGGGAGTCCATCTGACGCTAGTGCTAACAGCGCCCAGTGCACTGTTCATAAACCTTCCACTCCTAGTGGTTCCCAACATCGGTGCTGGAGTACCCATGTGTATGCTGGCTTTAGTCCCAACCACAGTCGCCATCGCTGAATTTTAACAAGTTGTTCATTTTTCTTAATTAGGTGCCTTTTGCCATGAACAATAAAATTGTCGTGTTCATATTGTGCTATATGGCAAACAATTACATAAATGAGGTAACAAACTTTTTGGATTCAATTGAAGGACTGAGGTTAATCAACAGACTCCTGAACACGTGTTTAATTTCCTGAAATTTATTAACACAATGCAGGTGTGGCTTGTTATCATTTGCTTTGTCTTTGAATTCTTCATTATCTTCCAGATGGTTAGTTTTAGTGGCCAGGTGTCCAAACTTTGACCAGTTATAAGCCTATTGATTCACCTCAGTCTTTAATATGATCAGTTAAAAATAATTTGACCTTTTACTATATGTAATTGTTTGCAATGTAGCATAATATGAACACGGGAATTGTATTGTTCATGGCTATTTTTAAAGTTTAAAGCTTACGTAGGTAAATAATCCCTCTAAACATGAAAAGCACCTAATTAATAAATATTGACAACTTGTTAATATTCTGCGATGGCAACTGTGGTTGGAATGAAAAGCACCAAACACAGGGGTACTCCAGGACCAAGGGTAGGAACCACCAGCTCTACCCTTTTCCTAACAGAGCACATGGCCCTTCCCGCATATCACATGGCTCCTCCCACAAAGCACATAGCCCCTCCCACAGACCACATGGCACCTCCCATAGACCACATGGCCCCTCCCACAAAGCACATCGCTCCTCCCACAGACCAGATGGCACCTCCCACAGAGTGCATGGCCCCTCCCACAGAGCGCATGACCCCTCCCACAGACCACATGGCTCCTCCCACAGATCACATGGCCCCTCCCACAGAGCGCTGGCTGGCATTTAAAAGGAGACATCACGCCAGAGCCCCACCGTGCTAAGTCACGCAGCGCTGCTCTCTCTCTCTCACACGTAAACCCTTTTTCACATTTCCAACAAACAGGCATTTCCACCCCCGGCAGCACCATCGACCCGCGCTGGAGAAATAAACAATGGCGGGTCTGGTTTCGGAAGGCTCGCCAAGTTTTTCAAACACCGAGGAGCTATCTGATGCCCTAATGCGGTTGCTAGGATACCAAACAAGATCATTTACCCATGAGCCCGGTGTACGTTAAAGCAGCCTACGGGCTGTGTTATAACCAGTTGAACGCGACTGTCTTAAGCCAGCCTCCCACACCGCAGTTGAATCCAATAAAAACGTCCTGAAAATAGGTTATTCTTTTTCTGTAGCAAGTGTTAATAGCAGGCGGCAGAAAACTTTCAAAATAAGAGTCTTCTTAGCGTAATTTTCTTGCAATGGAGTTATTTTCTCTGACGCTTGAATTAGACGGTGAGGTCCCGGAATTGATCCAGCTGAATGAATCTATCCCTTACAAGGAAAGACATTTCTACCAAACTGCACCTGTAATATATCACTCCTTGCCAACAGACTCATCAAAATTGAGAATAACTAAAGGTCTTTTTTTAGAGACTGAATTCATAAATAATTTTTTTGCGCTGGAATTCATTCTTGGGTCTGTATGAAACCAAGATATCTCTGCTTAAATATATGTACGTGTGTGCACATGTATGTGCTGGTTACAGGCGTGTGCGGTACACGTATGTGCTGGTTACAGGCCTGAGCGGTACACGTATGTGCTGGGTACAGGCGTGTGCGGTACACGTATGTGCTGGGTACAGGCGTGTGCGGTACACGTATGTGCTGGTTACAGGCGTGTGCGGTACACGTATGTGCTGGTTACAGGTGTGTGCGGTACATGTATGTGCTGGTTACAGGCCTGAGCAGTACACGTATGTGCTGGGTACAGGCGTGTGCGGTACACGTATGTGCTGGGTACAGGCGTGTGCGGTACACGTATGTGCTGGTTACAGGCGTGTGCGGTACACGTATGTGCTGGTTACAGGCGTGTGCGGTACACGTATGTGCTGGTTTCAGGCGTTTGCTTGCTGGCGTTCACACGGCAGCTTGAGCACTGGAGCAGAAATGCACTGACGTGATTCGCCCGATAACCCAAACTCTGACAGCGAGAGAAATGCGACCACTAATGTGCTCATTACAGGGGGGAAGGCAGGAGATGCAGGCCAGCAGACAGGCCCCAAGGCTTTAGCCTGCCGAACGACTCCAGGGTTTCCTCTCAATTAGCAAACCGTTCTCTGTGGAAAAACTGAGTGATTCTTCTCAGCAATACATGAAACATGGGGGCCACGTAGTGGAAAACTACCGATGGTTACTCTGTTTTGTGTGCGCATGTGTGTGTGTGTGTGTGTGTGTGCGTTTATACGTGCGTGTGCATGTGTGTGGCTATAGGGAATTTGTAGTTTTATTAACTTCTGGAACGTTCTTTATCCGCGCAGCAACCTTTCCCTGCCTCAGCTCACACGTGTTGCTATCGACATGCAGAGAGGCGTGTAACCTTGAAGTGTCATTCTGCTGAAAGTTCCTACAGTTCGGCTTGAACCACTGGACCTGAATCCTAAATCATCCAAACATAACTCTGAGATCAGTAACAACATCTGTGTGTTTCTATGCTTTATACAGCCACAGATTGCCAGTCTTAGGTCTCTTATTTTCCACAAATGTTAAAGAGAAACTCCATCTCATAGTTTATTATTATTATTATTATTATTATTATTATTATTATTATTAGTAGTAGTAGTAGTAGTAGTAGTGATAATAATGTGCTACTAATAATAATAACAATAGTAATACATTTTATAATTATAATTATTATTATTATTATTATTATTGTATAATTACATATTTATTTAAGTCCGTGTAAAACTTCACCGTCACGTCACAGGAAGACGCGGCCTGAAAACCCTCTGAAAACACCTGTCGGTTTTTAAAAAGCGTATTTTGTAACCGACCCCGTCTTAACACCCCGTTGCACTGAAGCAGTCTTCCTTTTCTAGTCACGCTCCTTCTAATGTTGAGGGATTTCCACATCCATGACGCACCCTGGAAGCCCTGCAATGACTTGCAGCTCCTCACGTACACACCTCCCAGTCATCACGAAACCTTAACCGTCGGCGTCGTCCGTTCAGCGCATCTTTTCTTTAAAAATTCTCAATACAAATATAGCAATCTGCACACAGCTTTGAATTGTTATAAACGGCATCATAGAAGGTTGGAAGCGAAATAACGCGTTTTAGTCATTTCGCTTCATCTGATGACAATGTCAAGCGAGCCGCTGCCGACTTCCTGTTTCAGGAAATAAAAGTTTTAGGTTACATCATGAATGGAGGCACACCGTTTCATTCTGTGAATTCTTGACTATACGAGCAGTACAACTCGTCAAGCAAATTGGGCAAGCCCAAGCGCATCTCGCCACGGGCACCTCCCTCGCGAACATTATCGATCCGTGGAAATGCCATGCGTTACTCGGAGGCTGGGCTCTGGCTAACTACGTGATCGCACGGGAAACGCACCGCAATGCAGGCGACGTTCATCTGGTACAAATTCGCTACATACGTCTGCTATAATAACGGTAGACCGACTGGATTCTTTTTTTATGCAACAATGCCGTGTTTATGTGTGCGTAAACGTCAGTTTGCTCATTCGTTCACTGGGTAGGATATTATTAAACATTATAGACGATATATAGGCTATATATATTTTACTTTCTTTTTATATCTATAAAAATATATTTCTGTAGTAAGTATGGGACATTATAACGGTTATTTCAAATTTTACGTAGAAACATTAGCTACTGTAAGTCCTTTGTAACCTGTGGATATGCTTGTATAGATCGCTAGAACGTCCAGGCTATCCTGTGGACTACAACACACTGTTGAACGCATATCAATTTTTTTTTGACTTGACACGTTCCCGAATGATCTTGGCTACATCGGTGACAATCTTTCCTCTTGACCCATGCATTTATAGCCGGCAATTTAACGGAAACCAGTCCTACTAATGTCAGTTACTGTACCTTGAGCATCTCCTCCGCTCGTCAGAACGCCGATGGCTTTCCCCGCGCCGCTCAGATTCTCAAATAATTTCTTAAGTTCGGGCATTTTTGCGATATATAATTTAAAATAAAATAAATAGCTGAATATTGAAATCTGTTAAATTAACTGTATACACAATTACAGGAAAAAAGTGCCGCTGTCGGCAAGGGTGAACTTCAATCGCAGCTGCGACCGCCCCCTTTTAATTCTCCGCTTTCTGTTCTCCGCCTTGCACCGAGGCATAAAGCAGAAGTATTCGATAGGTATAGCTAGCTAAGCCCCGTAATAATATATTGACGGTTTCGTTGGCCAATAGCTTCTCGGATCACGTATGCTCGCCGCTACCTTGACCAATTAAAGTCAGCAAGGCGAGCGTATAGGAGGGGAAACCGGGAAGCGAAGCGCCATTCTTCATCGCTATGAATAATCAACTTAATGACGTAAAAATTCCGTGGCACAGTCGTGCTGTAAGAACGTTGAAGTCTTGAACCCCTAACACCCCCCGCCCGCAAAGAAAAACGTGCCTCAAGAACTATACAAGCACAAATACCCATTTTGTGATTCCAGTGAATTACAGGTTTTTTTTTTTTTGTTTTTTTTTTAAATCAAAACCGTGATTATCTGTCTATCTCTCCTGAACGTGCAGGGTGGTTAAAATGTAGAAGTGGTTTTAGGATATGAATAGTTGCCTTCACGTGGGCTACGACGTGCTTATCTGTACGTACAGTTGGCTTGGCATGGTTTGAGAGAGAGAGGGAGAGAGAATGAGACAGGAGAGAGAGGGCAAGAGAGACATTGATTTGTAGTTCACTTTCATAGGCGTAGATTTCGGGGGGACGCAGGGGATACGTCCCCCTCAATATTTAGAACACGTGCATTTGTCCACCCCCACCCCCCAAATTGGTGCATAAAAATTCACCAGAATGCAGGAAAGGAAGTATCTGACGCTCAAAATTTCCTGGGGGAGGTGCCCCCCCCCCTCAATGTTCAAACAAAACCTGTGCCACTGCTCATTTTAGGTAGTCATATCCATATGTCTCTTTCTAAAATATTGCATGGTTTTTTCAATATAGTTTACATTTTCTAGACATTTTCAAATAAAATTATGTTGGAGGAAACTTTGAACTTTACTTTTTTTCCCATTTATTATCTACATCATTGTGGCTTTGAGTTTGAGGGAAATCTGTGTAATTCAATCCGCCGGCCTGTTTGGAAGAAAGCTAGTGTTTGCACATCTGTGTTCAGACCTGTGAAGTCCTGCATTCCTGTGTGTAAAAATGTTTATGAAAGGAAAGTGAGTTTTCAGAGCATCAGTTAGTGGCAGTGTGTGTGTGTGTGTGTGTGCGTGTGTGTTTATTTGTGTGTGTAGTTGTGTGTGTGCATGTGTATTTGTTTCTGAGTGTGTCTATATGCCACATGGATTCAGGTGTGTTTTGTTTTTGTGTGTACGTTTGTGTTTGTACATGCGTGTGATGAAGGTATGTGTTTGTGTGTGTGTGTGTATGAGCAGGGATGAAAGTGCGTGTTAGTACATTGTGTGTGTGTGAGTGTGTGTGAGAGAGAGAGTGCGTGCGTGCGTGTATGTGTGTGTGTGTGTGTGAGAGAGTGCGTGCGTGTATGTGTGTGCGTATGTGTGTGTGTACAGCCTTTAATTCACATCACGGGACAGAGCTGGGACTGGCATGAGCGAGGGTGACACGTACGGCACAGAAGAGCCTCCATTATCAGGCTGCCATAACCACTGCGTTGCTCTTACATTTTAACCTCGTCTGGAAAAGCAGAACCACATCCCTGATCTCTGGACCACAGCCACTAAAATGCCAGACACAGCAGATGGTGTGCGTGCAGCGAGTACACCCTGGACTTACGCCTCACAGAACTACAAATCCCAGACATCCCAGGTCAGCTTCAATCAAATTAGCAACAGATTAAACTTAAAATGTATACCCCCCAGCCACGATAGTGCGTTAGAGCAGGGACTGCTGCTGCTGCTTATTTCAGTGATAAGGAGTATCCGCTCCTGTTGTTGTGATCCAGAGGTTTAAAGCTGAGGTATAAACTCCTCTTAAGTTGTTTGCAACTGACACCGGAATGTTCAGACCGCCTGGACCAACTGTCGCTACCCTCAAAAATGGACCAATCAGCCCTAACAAAGCACGCCTCATTCAACAGCTAGCTATCTTGTTGAGCTGCTAATTAGAAGAGCCGGTTGTGCCTAATCAAGGTTGAAATGAAACCCTACAGGATAGAATATTACAGTAGATCTCTAGAAACAGGGTTGGTTACCACTGGCTTAGGGTGACATCTATTGTCAAATTAGCAGTACTGCCAACCCACAGACAAGGGCCACCCCAATTCATGAGAAGAGAACAGGATTTCACATGTGCACTGTGCATTTTTTCCATCTTTTAAACTGTGTTGATTGTGTAACCGACACAAAGAGTTAGTGAAAGCCACAGGCCAAGAGGACAGGCAGGACCAGAGTAAAATGGAGTTATTTATAAACCTGGCATTAGTCCTGGCTGACGGTGCGGTAATCTCTTTGCCTGAGGCCGAGCGCGTCTTCTCCCTCGGCAGTATGAGATAACGAGGATGTTCTCACGTATATGGCGACCATGTTTTAGAAGGGGGGTTGGGTTTGGGGGGTGGTGGGGGGCAGTTGTGGGGGGGGGGGGGTGTGGGGGGGGGGGGGGCCCAGAGGGG
>CAAKMX010028122.1:0-13312 GCA_901111305.1 Anguilla megastoma | reverse complement strand
TGCTTTTACTGTATCACCAATGTAAATTACGCAGAACTACCGCATACCTCACATAACTGTATCAAACGTTTTGAGTCAATTACAACGGGCTAACAAAGAAAATCCGGAAGAAAATATTCAGCAACCGAATTAATCCGTTTGAATGTTTTGGTACGTAATATGCTGTCCCAGCACGAATGCTTAGCATTTTATAAAACGAATACTAAAGCAAGAAAAGAACAGAAGAGCACACGTTATAGTTCCAAGACGTTGGCAGGCTATAACCAAAACTAGCCTACTGCGTCGCATAACATACAAGTTTGATTTGAAGTTATTATGAAAATAAATCGGTTTGCGGCTGATTTTTAAACATGGCGGTTGAAATAAAACACTGCAAGTAGTCGACCAATCAGAAATTTTCAGCGCTTGCGCCCCACCCCAAAGGTTCCGGTACTTTTGGAAAGTACTACCCCCCGAGCAGGAACTTTTTTGGGGGTAAAATAAAGCCCCCGGAACTAAATTTAGACCCTAGTTCCTGCGGTCGAAACGCACTGAGTTCCTCAAAAGGTTCCTAGTTCCGGGGTAAAGTTCCTGCGGTGGAAACGCGGCTTATCTTTCTTGAAGTACGGCCCCCAGAACTGCACACAATACTGTTAGTGTGGTCTATCAATTATATAAGTAAAACTGCCTTGGATTTATACTCAGTACTTTTGGCTATGTATCCCAGCATTCGATTGGCCTTTTTTACTGCTACAGCACAGTGCCTAGAACCTGAAAGGCTTCGATCAACCATTACTCCCAAGTCTTTTTCAAACTGAGCACATTCCAATTTTGTTCCTCCCATAAAGTAATCCTGCCTAAAGTTTTTATTTGCCACATGTAGAACTTTACATTTGGCTATATTAAATTTCATTTGCCCACTTGTGGATTTTATTTAAATCTTCTTAGATTACTTTAGTAGATTCCAAACTATTAGCTAGGCCTCCCAGTTTTGTATCATCTGCAAATTTAACTATGTACTTTCTATGTCCCTGTCAAGGTCATTGATATAAAGGAGGAAGTGAATTGGTCCCAGTACCAATCCTTGTGGGACTCTACTTCCAACAGTTCCCTGCTCAGATAATATCCCTCCTACTACTGCTCTTTCTTATGTATTGGTATTATATTACCTTGCTTCCAGTTCTCAGGTATTTCTCCAGTTCCTAAGAACTGTCTAAATATACCTGCCAGTGGTTTAAAAATGATCTCAGCTAACTCTGAGTACTCTTGGGTATATACCTTCAGGGCCTGCAGCCTTATTTGTCTTTAGTTTAAGTAATTCATCCAGTATTTGCTTGTCCTCTATTTCAATATCTGATAAGACATTCTGAGTACTGAATACAGAGGTGTCACTAGCGGGGTGCGGGGGGTGCGGACCGCACCGGGTGACACCATCAGAGGGGGGTGACCAAAATGACTGGCAATAAATTTTTTGTGCAGTGTTTTGTGTAGCGACGAGTTGAAACAGCTAATTTCTCCAATGCAGTTTGCTGCCGGTTTATGTAATTAGCGGTATTAATGTGACGAGAAGCGCTTTGTTGTTTAAATTCATAACACGCAATTCGTAGCACCCACACCCACCAGCACCCCACCCCCACCCCCCCCGTTGACAACGTCGGGTGACACCAACGGTTGACCGCACTGGGTGTCACCAACCCTAGTGACGTCACTGACTGAATATGCCTTCCAGTCTATTAGTAACCTATTCTCTGGTAAAACTCTCAACAAATTAACTATTTAAGGCATCAGCAATATCTTTATTCTTAGAAAGCAATGTTCCTTCTTCATTCCTGATGCACTTGTTATCCTCTTTGACTTTCCTTTTCATACTACAGTATTGAAAGAAACGTCAAGGATTACTTTTAGCATCTTGGGCAATTTGCCTTTCAAAGAGCCTCTTGGCTTCCCATAGTTCTTTTTTAACCTTAGCAAGCTATTACAATATTGAGCATTATTACTCTCAGTGCTGTCATTTTTATATATGTTATGCAGTTTTGTTTTTTTCTCAACTCTCCTGTATGCTTTTGTTCTCCACTGGTGAGAGCGCTTCTTCAACTTACATTTCCTTACCTTTGGAATAAATTTATGTTGTGCCTCAAGAATAACCCTTTTGAAACTTTTCATTCACAGTCTTGCAGTTAAGAAGTTGCACCCAGTCAGTATATTACTTAAATACTGTATTCTTGCATGTTGTTGAAATTGGGTCGTCCAGAATTTAAAATTCTGGCGATAGAGGAGGCCTTGTTCATTTGTCATAATACATCAAATTTAACTGCAGAATGATCGCTAGTCCCGAGTGGCTCAATCAGGAGTGTCGTAGTGGGGGGAAAAGTGGGACTGACCACCCAGGGCCCGAATGGGGGGAGGGCCCTCGAAAAGCCTGGAATGATGCGTGAGAGACATGGATCAAGAGAGGGAGGGGGCCCACAGAGACTGCTTATGTAAAGGGCCCAGAATTTTGTGCTACACCCCTGGGCTCAATTACCTTTATGCTACAAATTCTGCCCGGATCATTACATAGCACCAGATCCAGAAATGATTTCCCTCTTGTAAGCTGATTGACATACTGTGCCAAAAAGAGTCATTTACAACATCTAAAAATTCCTCCTCACTTTTTTTTTTTAATAGTAGGGTAATTGAAGTCACCCATAATAATAGTCTGACAATCCTGACAAGCTTGTTTTATGTTTCTACGTGATTAAAGTACAGACTCTCAGATTTTATTAAAGGGTATTTTTATGCATTTTGGTTTCACCATGTAAAAATAATAGCATGTTTCTTACATAGACCCCCCATTTCAGGGCACCAAAATGTTTAGGACAAATGGCTTCACAGGTGTTGTTGATTAGTCAGGTGTGTTCAGTTGCTTTCTTAGTGCAAGTATAAGAGAGCTTTCAGTATCTAATCTTGATTCAAGGCTTTTTATTGCCTTTGGAGTCTGTTACTGTCGTTTGTCAACATGAGAACCAATGTAGTGCCAATGAAAATCAAGGAAGCCATTATAAGGCTAAGAAAAGGTAAAAAACAGTCAGAGACATAAGCCAGACCTTAGGCTGACCAAAATTGACTGTTTGGAAGAAAAAGAGCACTGGTGAGCTCAGTAATCACAAAGGGCCTGGTAGGCCAAGAAAGACCTCTACAGTTGATGACAGAATAATTTTTGCCATTATGAAGAATATTCCCCAACTACTGTCCACAGATGACTTCAGGAACTGAGCTATAGAGGCTAAACTACAAGGTGTAAACCACTAGTTAACTGCAAAAACAGTACCTAAAAGAGCCTGTAGAGTTCTGGAAAAAGGTCTTGTGGACAGATGAGACCAAGATTCACTTGTATGAGAGTGATGGCAAAAGCAAAGTGTAGAGGCCAAAAGGAACTGCCTCAGATCCAAAGCATTCCCCCTCATCTTTGAAACATGGTGTTGGGGATGTTACAGTTTGACCATGTACTGTATGTCTGCCACTGGTGGAGGTTCACTTGTCATCACTGATGATGTAACTTCTGATAGCAGCAGCAGAATAAAGTAAGTTTACAGAAGCATCTTGTCTGCTCAAGTTGAACCTAATGCCTCAAAACTCATTGGATAGTGCGTCATCCTACAAGAAGAAACTGATCCCAGACATACTGCTGAAGCAACAAAGGAGCTTTTCAAGCCAAAGTCAGGAGAATTCTTGACTGGCCAAGTTGTTTGTCTGATCTGTGATCTGTGTTTCATATGCTGAAGAGAAATCACCAGAGAAGACACTCAGCACCTGGTGATGTCAATGGGTCACAGACTTCAATCAGTCATTGCACGCAATGGATATGCAAAGAAGTACTAAACATGACTACTTTAATTTACATAAATTAATATGTCCCAAACATTATGGTGCCCTGAAATGGGGGCTATATATAAGAAGTGTTGTAATTTCTACATGGTGAAATTAAAGTGTGCAAACCTTTAAATAAATGTTGGGAATGTGCACTTAAACTACGTGTGAATTGTTTGATTACAAATCTAAAATTGTGCAGTACACAGACAAATGTTTTTTTTCCCCAAGCGTTATTGAGCTCACATACATACAGTCCATGCCGACAGCAAGATATTTTACTGAAGCAGTTCATTTTAAGTGCTTTGCTCAAGGGTAAAACAGCTGCACTCCCGCTGGGAACTGAACCCACAACCTTCAAGTTACAAGCCTACTTCTCAAACCATTACGCCTGTGCCACACCGCTTACCTCACCTGTGCATGACAGCTACCTCGCTGAACTGCTGCAGCTCACACGAATGTGCGTGTCCACACCGTCAGTGTTGCTGCTGCGGCGTTGCTACCACCAGCCCTATTTTTCTACATTGAGTTTGCCTTTGATAATGGCCATCAGAAAAAAAAAGAAAAGAAAAAAAAATAGAATGTTTGATTTAATTTCACTATGAATTTAATTTATATTTAGTTTAGACAGAAAAAGGTTAAGAAGCGCGTGCTCAATTGTAAACAAAATAATATTTATATTTGTTCATGTTTGTGACATATTCAGATATAGCCTAGACATTGAAACTATAGTGAAAGGTGTCAGTTATGTAATGTTGCTGGTATGATGTCAACATGACTATCAACAGATCTTTTCACTGTCTATTTTTGCTGAGAACCGCACACCATGCGCGTGAAAAATAGGCTCCATGCCGAAACTCTAGATGACGCGCCTCTGCAGCGAGGCACGAACCGCGCCTCAGACGCGCGTTTCACGTAGGCTGTGCGGCTGCACTAACCTGTTAACATGGGCGCCAAAATGAAAAGCAAGAGGTTCCACGACCGTCACGCACAAGTGAGGTAAGTGGTGTGCCACAGGCTTTACAGTTTTAAACACATTTCCTGAAACTACACCTAATTTTCTCAAAGCTCTGAACACAAAACACAACTGGTTAACCATTTACTAAAAGGCCCACAAATCTCTTGCAAAATAAAACAGCATTCAAAATGATGTTATGTTTTCTCAAAATTGAACCTTTTCACCAAACGATGCACACATGCAATAATCACACTGCCTACCAATTGTGTTAAATGAAAAATGCTGAAAACCTTTTCTTATCATGTGTCCCGTGTTACACTTCCTAGTTACGTATACTGTATATCCTCAGATATTGAAGTTATACTTAAATTCAACAACAAAAGATTGTTTCGTTGCCTTGTTCTATCCCATTTAATAAAGGATTTTTTCACTTGGAGACAGAGCGCCTTGGCCTTTTTCCCTGGTATCGCTCTTTTTAAAGTTTATTTACTTTCCAGTAGCGGTGTCTTCTTCAAGGACCGTTGTTCAGTGTTTGTCTACCTGCCTTACCAATGAGCTCTTGTTGTTCCTAGGCCCAAGCAGAGGTTTTTTTCAGTTGTTTGAAAAAAGATTTTTATTTGGCTTACATAGATCAAACACCAGGAAACAAACAGTAGACATACCCTAGAGTAAACATTATTTTACTGTTAATGAAGTTTAGATACAGTTTTTACAATTGGTTACAAGAATTTCTCAACATTCAGTTAACCTTTTCAAAACTTTACTCTGCATTCATGTCAGGCCACAGATTCTCATCCACATCACATGCAGTATGTTCTCTGAACAAGCATAGGAGGAAATATTGCTTGGCATGACTGATTCGCCCTACAAAGGATTCTGCTTTAATATCCCCATATGCCTCCTCCTCAGTCTGGATAAGGGCATACCTTCAGGGGGATTTTGGTTGTATACCTTCCACCGCTGTGCTACAAAAGGAAGCTACAGGGCTTAGGAATGGAGAATAAGGTGGGAGATGTAACTGCAAATTGTGGGGTTTTAATGACCCAATTTCAGACCACAGGAGCCCAACAGAAACTTACATTGTCCCAAATGACCTGGGCCATCTGGTCTGATGTGGTGGAATGAGAATGTTGTGCAGTGCGTCCAGGAAAACTAGAAGGTAGGCAGTGTTATAAGGACCAAGGATGCAGTGGAGGACCCTATGCTGGCTTATGGCTGCATATGTGGTCACATTTCCCCCATGTTGTCCAAGGACTTAAATGATGGCTTAGTGGATGGCATGGCATGATGTTGCAACCCCATCTCCTTGTCTCGGTCAGGTTATACCCCACTTCATCAATAAAGATGATGTTTTGTGGGATGGGCAGTAGCCGAGTGCATTAATCATATGGTAGGGACGTGGGGTATAATGGAAGATAAGGTCTTCAACAGTGGATCCAATGTCATGAAATCATTAAAGCCATAAAGCTACTGGGGAGGCTGGATTCTGTCGAGCAGGGGGGTGGGGGTGGGGGTGGGGGTTCTCTTGGTTAAATCCTTCTTACATTACATTGTTGCCATTCCATTTTAAATTTATACCGCTAGTTCCGCGATAAGGAATTAATAACGTAATTACGAAAATAACGTTATTTATCTCAGATAAACATTGGATTGTGTGGCCCCCCCGAGCGGTTGTGGCCCTAAACAATCGCATAGAGCATTTATGCCACGGGCCGGCCCTGATAATGGAACACACATGCATAAAGAATCTCAAACATCCACTGACTTTCTGAGACACACATTCAATCAGTCACTCACTAGCTAACTCTTACACACACACACACACACACACACACACGCCATATGGAATGTTCAGTGTTCATGATGTTTTACAATCCTCTATTCAGTAGGCCTATGGCCAGGTGAACTGTAATTCCCTGAAAGATATACTGGTATGTATACCGATAAGACCCATATTCTGATAAGATGTGGTGCTGTCCTTGGGTTGCTCAAAGATTTTGTTTATGCCCCAAATCCTAATGCATGTTCACACAAGAGAACAGTTGATCTGTACCTGTGGTCTGAATAGTTTAATTGTGCTGTGCAATGGTCAGTCAGTACCTCTATCAGACACAATACAAATTTTGTATTTTCTTTAGCACTTCTGGCTAAAAGTCGCTAAGATTAATGATGTCTTTATTGCTTATTTTTGCACTTCTTGCTGAATAGAATTTTGTTGGTTTCTCAGCACAATCTATGGACATGGACATCTACACAATAAATAGTCTTTTGGTTAAATCAATATATTGTTTGTTTGCATAATTACATACTCATATTTCTGTTGCAAAAGCATTTAATCAGTTATAATCAGCAATATAAACTATTTATTTCAATGTGCCAAGAGTCCACTTTTTTACCAGTCTCTCACATTCAGTCAGATAAAGTACTTGCTTCTTACTTGTAGACGACTAATGATGCTTTGAGCACTCCTTGCCTATTCCAAGGATTTTCTAGCATGATGTGTAGTGTGCACTTATGCACTCCTCTCCAAAGATCAGACACAAAAAATAGCTCCATAAAATTCAGTCTGTCCCTGGAAATAAAATTTCTACAACTAGAACCGAAACTAAAATATATAAAAAGTAAATAGAAATATCTCTGTAAAACTAACAAAACCACACTGAAAACTAACTGAAACAAAATTGAATTTCAAATGAAAATAACATAAAAGCTCATTCATAAAAATGAAAACTGTAATAATCCTGCAGAGGGTGCAGGGTTGAAGACTCATCAGAAGTTATCGGAGATGTGACATCACTAAAACTCCTGGAGAGTGAGGTGCTGGGCTCGCTGCCAGGTCAAGTGCTGAATTTTTTTCAATGGGCCACCTAATTCTCCCAGCCCTCCATATCAGCTACTGTCCTTTTTCCACTTCAAGCCTGGGAAGTTTTGAGGAGGTGAAGGGAAATGTCCTGTATGGTAAAAATCAGAAACAGCACGGCCTACAGGATGTTTGAGAACATCAATGGCAGGGTTATCTGAGGGGTCAGATTATGGCAGGGTTGAGGTGGAGGGTGTTTTACAACCTCCCTCTCTCCAAAAGTTCAGGGGATCTACAGTGGAGGGAAATGCATGGGGCCCTGGTGACAAACACTGAATTGGATGCAAATATACAGGAGGGGTGCCCATTTTGTAGTCTACCTGAAATGGTTGTGCATGTGTTTGCAGATTGTATCTGGTTATCTTCTGTCTTTGCCTTGTTAAATTTGCTCTGTGGGAAGATGGGAGTGGTTTTTTCAATGGGATTGTAGATACTGCCGCCAATGTATATTGGTAAGAGCAAAGGCAAAAAGTGTTTTTCTTAATTTCCTTTTTGGTCTGGCTAAGCTGGCCACATGGCTTACAAGATCAAACAAAATATGGAATTGTGAGCCTGTGGGTCCAGTTTTAATGTTTAGGGGATTGGTCACTGCACACCTTAGGACGGAGTATGAATTTAATAGTTTTGTGAATGACCATGACGTATTTCAGAATGTTTAGTGTGTAGCTGGGGTTGTTTGAGTGATGATGGACAGGGAGCTTTGTATTTGATTTGGAGTAACCTGGTTTGTTTCTGTATGATCTGTATGAAAGATTGTCCATGGTGTCGTGTATCTTTTTGGTGGATACTCTTTGTTGTATTTAATAGATGTATGGTGGGTAGTTTCTGGTTCTCCTGGGTTACTCCCACAGTACCTGTGGGTTGTCGTAAAGGGCTGTGGGTGTACGATGCTGTGTGGTTGGATGTGGGTATGCTGCACATGCGTTGGCTATAACTGTGAGCGTAATTTTATTTATTTGAATGTGTCCTGGGCAGCTTTGTTTGTTTGTAGGTGACATGGTTTATTAAGAAATGTCAAAAGTCTCTCTCTGTGTGGATGGTGGGAGCTAGTGTGTGTGCGTGTGTTACTATCTCTAAGGAGTCCATGGCTTTCCCAATGGTTATATATTTTATATATATTTTACAAACCAAACAAAATTATGTATATATTTTGTTTGGTTTGTAAAGGTTGCAGACCTGGATGTCCCTTTTCCCGAACTTGGTTTTACTTTGGACTTTACTATGGTTTAACAGGACCCTTTCTGAATGTAAAAATGCAGAAAATTTCTATTTCTATATGGTGAATAGTAAGGTAATATACAGACATTGTGTTAAGGCGTTAAACAAAAGTTAATTAAATGGAAGAGTAGACATGGTATGGAGAGAAACCCTGAAGGAAAACAGTACTGTTAAACCAATGTGGAGGCTTTTTGTAAACCCCATTCAAAGAAAAGATCATGTGATCTTCAGTGGAGAATCCTACATGGTGCTATTGCTGTCAATTCTTTCATTTCTGGCTTTCATTTCTGACTATCCAACTGTTTCCAAATTGTCCATTTTGTGGAGTGATAGAGACCATCTTTCATTGTTATGCCGGTTGCAAAAGAGATTTTTATTTGAGGATTAATATTGTTTAATTGTTTCAGTGAGAAAGGATCACAAATAGCTTTTATCTTTGGAGCTGGATACAAGAGATCAGACGCATCTAAGTGGCAACCACTCAACTTCATAGTAAGGGAGGCAAAACTGGCAATATATAAAAGTCAAAAAAGCAAAGCAAAGCAGAAAATAGGTCTGACCAGGATCTAATACATTATGTGTTGCATTGGTGACAGTCTGGTTTGATTAACAATTTTATGAAGCTATGAATAGCATAGATGGCGATGACAGTGGTGTTTTTCTGATGCCATTTGTTCTGTAGTAAATGATGATTTGATCTTTAGCAGTTTTTTTAGAAAATATTTGTTTTCTGTTTTACCCATGTTTACCTTGCTGTAGTAGAGTGGTTTTTAATGTGTACTTATTGTATTTTATTCGTATAGTATTTTTATTTATGGTATTTTCTCTTGGCACTTATTGACAGTCATGTGAATTGATTAAAGGAGAGATGCCGCCCCGTCTATCTGACATGGAGTGAGGGTTCTGCCCCTGGAGTTGAGTATTACCATGGAACGTTACTCTAGGCCGGTGAATAAATCGGTCATGAAAATTTGTCAGACGCTTCTCGCATGAACAAAGCGGTGGTTGTGTTTCTAAAGGAAGAATGCTTTGTCAATCAGCTGATTGATAGTGGCATTTTTCTTAATGATGTTTACGTGCAAGTCTCACCATTGTCTGTTCCCTCTACGAGGGTCACTGTTTCGGGAGTACCACTGTTTATTCCCAATGAAGAGCTGGAGTTACAGTGCTTTGGGAAATTTGCAAGTTTGTTCAAGACTGTAAGTCTAGGGTGTAAGGATCCTAAACTAAAACATGGACAGTCTCTTCAGAGACAGGTTTTTATGTTTCTGGATTCTCCAACCCAAACTTTGGATGTATCTTTCCATGTCAAGTCTGAGACAGAGTACTACATGGTGTACGCAAGCTTGAGGAGTATGAAATGCTTTGAGTGTGCGGATGTGGGACATAAGCGCTTTGCTTACCCTAGTTACAAAAAGAAAACTTGGGGGAATCCTGCAGAAAGTACCCCAGGTCCTAGCGTTGCAGCAGAGGAGGGAAGTGGTGGACAGTCTAAGCAGGGGGAGGCACAGGTTTCCTCGGTTCATAGAGATCAGACAGCACTTTCGCAACAACAACTGGGAAACGAACAAAATGAGACTGCGGGTAATTAGGCCACGGGGTTGGACACACCCACAGGGCCAAGTGGTAGAACAGAGGAATCGGACGCAGCGGCGGCAGAGGGTTCTATGGAAATAGGAGGCAGTTAGGAGATGGACTACAATTCAGAATCTGATTCATCACAGGTTGGTGATCTGTACTCAGTTGAACAGATAAATATTTCATGTAGAGGACCACTTCCCTGATACAGACAAATTTATCAGGTCATGTGCTGCTTTAAGGAAGAAGGTGGGATGTGACCTTTTGGATGAGAAGAAGCATTTTAGGCTCAGAAAAGAATGTCACGTCATTGAGGAAAAAAGTGACTAGTATAAAAAAACACAGGCCAAATCAAAATAAGGTTTAAATGATGAGGTTTCATCACAGGGTGTTTTATTTCTCTTGCTGCCTATTACTGTCCATTTTTCTGGGTTCGCTATTATTTCTCTTTATGCAGAATCTAAGGGCTGGGTCAGACAGAAAAGGGCTTTAATCTATGAAATAGTATTGCAAAATAAATTAGATGTAGTTTTCCTCCAGGAGACCCATGGTGATGTTGGGAATGAGGTAGACTGGGGTCTAGAGTGGGAGGGGCAGTATGTTTTAACTCATGGCACTAATTTCAGCGCAGGAGTAGCTGTTTGTTTTTTTCCTGGACCAGGGACAGTTGTTACATTCACCACTGATTTAGTTAACGTTAAAAAGTTATTTTATTTAGGGCTGAAATGAAAACTGAGGGAAGCTTTAGCACAGTGCAGTCAGAATCAGTCCATTATCATAGGAGGGGACTGGAATTGTACTATAAAGTTAACTATGGATAGGAACAGTGAGGAGCCTCATTTACAGTCATCCTCCTGCCTCTCAAGCCTGGTCACACAGTTTGATCTCGCTGATGCATGGAGACTTATCCTACTCCAAGGCAGTACACCTGGGTGAGGATATCTGATGGTAGAGTTAGTGCAGCCAGGCTTGATAGGATCTATATCTCTCAAAATTTTATTTCAAGATTATTTAAGAGTTTTATCTACCCTGTTACTTTTACTGACCATCATCTTGTAACAGTGGATATCTGTCTTTCCCTCACTGTGAAGGCGACATCATATTGGCATTTTAACAACAAGCTAATACAAGATAGGGCCTTTTGTGAAAAATTTGAATTTCTTTGGGAGTGCTGGAGAAGAAGAAAAGGGGAATTTGTTTCACTAGGTCAATGGTGGGAGGTGGGGAAAGCTCAAATTAGAATTTTTTGTCAACAGTACACATCACATTCTACAGCAATTATTAAAGGAGCAGTGCAGGACCTTGAACAGGACATTAAGAATATGGAGAGTTGCTTGATTGAGGAAGATAATTCTGGTAGGAGGGACCTTTTGCAACAGAAACGACAGGAGTTGAGTACCTTGTTGCAAGAAAGAGTAAAGGGAGCATTAGTGAGAGCCCGGGTCACAAACATAAAAGACATGGACGCCCCTAGTTCTTTCTTTTTTAACTTAGAGAAATCAGGGGCACAGAGGAAGCGGATGATCTGTCTTCGCCTTCCTGATGGGAGGGTGACCACAGACCCAGGCCAAATGAGGCAGCATGCTGTGGATTTTTATACTGCCCTCTATGGGGAGGAGGACTGTAACCAGCAATGTACTGAAGAGCTTCTCCAGGGGCTTCCTCAGCTGGGTACTGAGGAGCAGGCTGCGCTGGACTCTGAGCTCAGCCTGGAAGAGTTTACCAAAGCAGTTGGGCAGCTGGCTTCTGGTCGGTCACCAGGCATCGATGGGCTGTCCATGGACTTCTACAAGCGCTTCTGGGATATACTAGGAGCGGATCTACGAGAAGTGATGCTGGATTGTCTGCAGGAAGGGGCACTACCAGTGTCTTTTCAACGAGCAGCTCTCTCTCTTTTGCCAAAAAAGGGGACTTAGCCTTAATTAAAAACTGGAGGCCTGTCGCACTCCTGTCAAGTGACTACAAGGTGCTCTCCAAGGTTTTGGCAAATAGACTGAAGGAATCATAAGCAAAACTGATCCATCAGGATCAGTCATATTGCATCTCTGGAAGATCCACTGTGGACATTTTGTTGAAACTCTTGGCACAAAGCCCCTAGTGGTCGGCACGCTGGCGTGCCTAGATTGCTCAATTCAGAAATTCTGTGCTCCTGCAACCAAATTATGAGTTGAAGACACAAACTCTGTGTTCTAGCTTTATTAGTAGACGATTCAGGACAACTATTCCGAAACGGAGTTTCGCAGCGCTACCATTGTCACACTGGTCGTGCATTTACCAAACACCCCCTCCCTGCAGTCATAAGCCGCGTTTCCACCGCAGGAACTTTACCCCGGAACTAGGAACCTTTTGAGGAACTCAGTGCGTTTCCACCGCAGGAACTAGGGTCTAAATTTAGTTCCGGGGGCTTTATTTTACCCCCAAAAAAGTTCCTGCTCGGGGGGTAGTACTTTCCGAAAGTACAGGAACCTTTTGGGTGGAGCTTGCAGCGCTGAACATTTCTGATTGGTCGAGTACTCGCAGCATTTTTTTGTGTTTATTTTCAACCGCCATGTTTAAAAATATGCAGCCGCAAACCGGTTACTTCATAATAACTTCAAATCAAACTTGTATGTCATGCGGCGCAGTAGCCTAGTTTTGGTTATAGCCTGCCAACGTCTTGGAATTATAACGTGTGCTCTTCTGTTCTTTTCTTGCTTTAGTATTCGTTTTATAAAATGCTAAGCATTCGTGCTGGGACAGCATATTACGTACCAAAACATTCAAACGGATTAATTCAGTTGCTGAATATTTTCTTCCGGATTTTCTTTGTTAGCCCGTTGTAATTGACTCAAAACGTTTGATACAGTTATGTGAGGTATGCGGTAGTTCTG
>CAAKMX010028108.1:725-18053 GCA_901111305.1 Anguilla megastoma | reverse complement strand
ACTCACTCACACACACATATGCACACACTTACACTCACTCACTCACACACACACACACACACACACACACTTACACTCACACACACACACACACACACACACACACACACAATTACACTCACTCACACACACATACGCACACACTTACACTCACTCACACACACACACTCACTCACTCACTCACTCACTCACTCACTCACTCACTCACTCACACACACGCACACACACACTTACACTCAATCACTCACTCACTCACTCACACACTCACTCACACACACACACACACACACTCACTCACACACTCACTCACACACACACACATTTCACTCTGTTTAGGACAGTGATACCTGGACACCCTTATCCTAAAAAACTGAACCTTTCAAGGTTAAAATGAGCGACTGGGGAATGTAAACTATAAGCAGCTTTTCAGGAACTGAACTAAACATTAAAAAAAATGAAAAAGGAACTGAAATTGTGTTCAGTTCAATTAAATTTAATTTTATAGTACTTTTCACAGAGAACAAAGATGTTTTACAGAGTATCAAGGCAAGAGACAGAGCAAACTGAGCAAACACCAGGCCTGAACCCCCAAATCGCGAATACATGAGGGAAAAACTCCTAGTGGGGAGAAAACTCTAATGAGGTATCGCACAGTCACTCTTCTCTCCAGCCCGTCTCTGCATGCGAGTTAAAGCCTGTTTTCATCAGCAGCTGAAAATGTCTTCAGTTCTTTCGTTATTTTAGCGCTGAGCGGGTTTGGCTTGTTAGCGTTTGCTTTGGTTTTTAACTCCTCGTAGCTCATCACTGAAAATGAAAGCGTTTGACGGCCGGACTGGTTTACAGTCCTGAGATGTGAATATTGGGACGTTTATGTTTAGGCGTGGTGCTGTCTGCTCATTGGCTGTCGTATCTTTAGGTGTGTGCTCGTGCCATGGTGCGTTTTGTACACAGTGACGCACGCATGGCATTGTCTCTTATCCTGTCTTATCTTATCCGGTGTTGCTGTGGAAACGGCGTGAGAACATTATTTACATGGTTCATATATACCCCACCTGTGTGTGTGTGAAGGCCAGTGTATGCTGTGATTAGAGAGCTAGGGAGCTCTGTGTGCCTCTGTGCTCACAGTCTGCACCGTGCTCTTCATCATCAGACCAGCCAGAAGCTCCACTACTGCACTCCCCCCCCAATTTACTCAGCACCCGCAGGACTGTTCATTTTCCACAGCAGTCGGCCGACGCCTCTCTGGCTGTGGGACGGGGTGAATTAAACCTGAAAAGGGTGATTAAGGAGCGGCAGAGAGGCGGGATGCTTCTTCACTAACAGCCGCACCCATTGGCTGATTTGGTTTGAGCTGAGGAGGTCTGAATGAATCACGGCTTGCCGTGATTGGCTGTTAAGCATCAAAGGATGTAAGGGAGGGCGGAGCCTGTGGAGAACGCTTGTTTCATCTCAAGCATGTGAATAAAGCAACTCTACACACATCAGGTACAGGAGAGTAATCCCAGTGTACACACACCAGGTACACAAGAGTAATCCCACTCTACACACACCAGGTTCAGGAGAGTAATCCCACTCTACACACACCAGGTACAGGAGAGTGATATACAGTGATATAATAATGAAGTGAGCTAGCTGACTAAAATGTATTACATTTATCCTTCTTAAGATGACATCTGCACTCATTGACTTATTCCCATGAATGAGGAAATGTGGCAGCAGTTTGTAAAGCTGCAGGATCAGTATCAGTCAGATATCTGTCTAATGTTTTTGATATCGGCCGCAGACTTTCCATATCGTGTGTCCCTGATCTCCATGTACCTCACTGGCGTGATAAACATGCATTTGTGTTGCTGTTTTCTGTCTGTCCGTCCATCTGTCTGCCTGTTCCTGCTGGAGGTCAGGGGACCCAGTTGGGAATTCAGCTTCAGATCTGAAAGCAGTTTTCACAGCGCCTGAGAGCTGAAGAACGGTCTGTGAAAATGAGCCGTCAGCATTTCTGAGTTTTTCCCGCTCAAACTGCTGAGAGGAGAGAGGACTCTTACTGCAGCTCGAATGAATCAGCACCCTGATGCAATATTTTACACACGATCTACTTTCAGAGTGTTCCCAAAGTTTCATCTAATTTCTATATGCTGCATTATTCAAAGTTCAGCAATTACAAGATAATGAGATTAAATGGAGAAACCAATTACACTGAACAATGTATTCTGGATACTTTTTATTATTGGCTATTATTTTCATTTTGATCAAATGTGCATGTTTTAAAGGGATTGCATGCATGCATGTGAGTGTGAGTGTGTGTGTGCGCGAGTGCATGCATGTGTATGTATGTGTGTGTGTGCGCGTGCATGCGTGTTCGTACGTGTGTTTGTGTGTGCATGCGTGCCCATCTGTGAGTGTGTGTTTTTTGTGTGCATTAACCCCTTGCATGCTGTTTACAATGCTTTTGCATGTGAACACTGGGATGTTGAGTTACTTGTTCAGACATGGTAACATGACAGGTCACATTAATCTGCAGAAGAGCTGATGTGACAAACAGGTTTTTCTCTCTCTCTGGTTTACAGTTTGTTTTGTTGCTGTTAGTTAAAACATTTATTCCCTTGACACAGATTCTTCTGTCTTCTCCTGAGCCTGGATTCCTTTGGTGCCACACAAGTGACTGCTCCTGTGCATTTGCATATTGCACCAGTAAGGGCTTCAGGGAATTTCAGCAGAAAGGACAGAGTCAGGTGATCAGAGAGAGAGAACCCTGATCTGAGAGAGATACCCTCGAGCGGCCTCTGCAGGGTGCTGTATCAGGTCACACTAAAGCGTTTTATTAATTATGCAGAACAGCCATGAAAGCCGTGATGGTATAGCAGCCTCGAGGCTGGCGATCATTAAAGGAAAAATTAATCCTTGTTCAATCCACATGTTATTGATTGTCTTTATTGTAATTCCTTTTCCCACACTATAAATCAAACCTTTTTAAAGTTCTGTTATGCTTGGAGCAACTAAGTTGGGCATTGTAATACCGTTCCCATGAAACATTTCACCAGCATCTCATAGACTTTGCAATGAATTATGGGAGCTTGAGGCAGGGGAAACCCAGAAATGGCTGCGCACTCTATATCCATATGAAGTTTGAAAGATAGGAATGTAGTATTAACTTGCCAAACTGCTTGATTGGCTGAGGACAAGCACACAGGCACATATTGGTTTTGAGATCTTAATGGTCCTTGGATAATTATTGCTGGTGTACTCCTTCGTATAAAACAAGGGAAGAGTTCTTCAGGGCTACGTGATCAGGTGTTTGAATCCTGGGAGCAGTGGGGTACATCGTGGCTGTTGCTTTGGGAGATTTTGTTATTCTCTGCAGATATTGGGCCTCATTCACGAAACATGCGTATGATCACATTTGATCGTAAACTGTTTGTAAGAACATTTCCAAGAACATTTTGGCATTCATCGTTTTTTTCTTATCAGTATTTGTTCATGGCTGTTTCTTTATGCAAATCACATGCACAGGATTGCGCATAAAATACAAACAGCCAGCATTCATCATCTCATACACCTGGGTTTTGCATAAAAACAAATGTCTGAGTCATGAATCTCTTATTGTTTTTTCGAAGGAACGTTTTTATGAACGAGAGTAAGAATTATTTAAGAAGTTTTTTTGTGAATGAGGTGCATTGAGAGTATTTTAGTTTGTATTGTTTGTTGAGTATTTTTTGCTGTGTGTGTGTTGCAGTACACCAGGGTGTGGATCCCAGACCCAGACGATGTGTGGAAAGCCGCAGAGATCATCAAAGACTACAAGGAGGGGGACCCCATCCTGCACCTCAAACTCGAGGATGAAACGGTAAGCTCACGCCTCACATAATGAAGGAATTAGTGGATCTGCTGTATCTGATTAAGTGTCCTTGGATGTGAATATGGGGCATTCATTCTCCATGGCATGCAGAGCTATTTCTCATGTACGGTGACCTACAGAGGCTGAATCATCCCTCAGTGGACATTAAGTGTTTAAGAACAATTAACAGTCTGTTGGAATTGGAGTTGTGTTTGTGGTTTGAGTATAACCCAGCCTACGCAGGGGGTGCAGAGGGCAGAGTTCTGGATCATCCCGGGTTCTTGTTGCAGCCTCTGGAGTACCCCATCGGGCCCAAACACAACCAGCTCCCCTTTCTACGGAACCCCGATATCCTGGTGGGAGAGAATGACCTCACCGCACTCAGCTACCTCCACGAGCCGGCCGTGCTACACAACCTGCGTGTGCGCTTCCTGGAGTCCAATCACATCTACACCTACTGCGGTGAGTCACCTACACCTGAACTACACTACAGTCACATCTACACCTGAACTACAGTCCAATCACATCTACACCTACTGCGGTGAGTCACCTACACCTGAACTACACCTGAACTACACTACAGTCACATCTACACCTGAACTACAGTCCAATCACATCTACACCTACTGCGGTGAGTCACCTACACCTGAACTACACTACAGTCACATCTACACCTACTGCGGTGAGTCACCTACACCTGAACTACACTACAGTCACATCTACACCTAAACTACAGTCCAATCACATCTACACCTACTGCGGTGAGTCACCTACACCTGATCTACACCTGAACTACAATACAATCACATCTACACCTACTGCGGTGAGTCACCTACACCTGATCTACACCTGAACTACACTACAATCACATCTACACCTACTGCGGTGAGTCACCTACACCTGAACTGCACTACAGTCACATCTACACCTAAACTACAGTCCAATCACATCTACACCTACTGTGGTGAGTCTCACCTACACCTGAAATACACTACAGTCACATCTACACCTAAACTACAGTCCAATCACATCTACACCTACTGTGGTGAGTCTCACCTACACCTTAACTACACCTGAACTACACTACAGTCACATCTACACCTAAACTACAGTCCAATCACATCTACACCTACTGCGGTGAGTCAGCTACACCTTAACTACACCTGAACTACACCTGAACTACAATACAATCACATCTACACCTAAACTACAGTCCAGTCACATCTACACCTACTGCGGTGAGTCTCACCTACACCTGAACTACACTACAGTCACATCTACACCTAAACTACAGTCCAATCACATCTACACCTACTGCGGTGAGTCAGCTACACCTTAACTACACCTGAACTACAATACAATCACATCTACACCTAAACTACAGTCCAATCACATCTACACCTACTGCGGTGAGTCTCACCTACACCTTAACTACACCTGAACTACACTACAGTCACATCTACACCTAAACTACAGTCCAATCACATCTACACCTACTGCGGTGAGTCTCACCTACACCTGAACTACAATACAATCACATCTACACCTAAACTACAGTCCAATCACATCTACACCTACTGCGGTGAGTCTCACCTACACCTTAACTACACCTGAACTACACTACAGTCACATCTACACCTAAACTACAGTCCAATCACATCTACACCTACTGCGGTGAGTCACCTACACCTTAACTACACCTCAACTACACCAGAACTGCAGTCCAATCACATCTACACCTACTGCGGTGAGTCTCACCTACACCTTAACTACACCTGAACTACACTACAGTCACATCTACACCTAAACTACAGTCCAATCACATCTACACCTACTGCGGTGAGTCTCACCTACACCTCAACTACCCCTGAACTACACTACAATCACATCTACACCTACTGCGGTGAGTCAGCTACACCTTAACTACACCTCAACTACACCAGAACTGCAGTCCAATCACATCTACACCTACTGCGGTGAGTCACCTACACCTTAACGACACCTCAACTACACTTGAACTGCAATACAATCACATCTACACCTACTGCGGTGAGTCTTGACTACACCTGATCTACACCTGAACTACAATACAATCACATCTACACCTACTGCGGTGAGTCTTAACTACACCTGATCTACACCTGAACTACAATACAATCACATCTATACCTACTGCGATGAGTCACGTACACCTCACCTACACCTGCACTACACTACAATCACATCTACACCTACTGCAGTGAGTCTCACCTACACCTGATCTACACCTGGTCTACACCTGAACTACAATACAATCACATCTACACCTACTGCGATGAGTCACCTACACCTCACCTACACCTGCACCTACTGCGGTGAGTCTTAACTATTCCTTAACTACACCTAAACTAGAATACAGTCACATCTACATGTTCAGTCTCTCTGTCTTTGCTACACCTTCGGCCCAACTTCACCTGTCCATACTGCTGTGAGTCAGTCTGTAATGTTTCTGGCAGCGTGCGTAGAGAGCTCCCTTCTGAGTCTTTTGCTGGGCTGCAGATATTGATCACAGTTTCACAGACTCTGGCTCCAGGGTAGTTATTGATTGTCCTCATGCACCTTTTCATAAAGAAGAATCCCTCTGTGCACATCGGTTTGATTCAGTGTCTTTTCTGAATTTACGTGGTTTCTGTAAAGAAAAGGGTGCTGCACTCCTCTGTTTACTGAGCTCTGCAAAAAGGACTGGATGTGCAAAGGCATTCTCTCATTGGGCAACATTAATTGGATTTAACACCTCACCTGAGGAAAGGGATTAAGTGTGGAATTGACTGGGACATCAGATTGGTACATTGGGAGTCATAAGATTATCGACTAGAGACACAATAAAAGGATGGCTGGATGCCATGAAGCAAACAAAAAAACGAAAGTTCAGTGGTGGTGTCCTGCCTAAACAAATAGCAGAAGAGCTGCCATTGAACCCAACAGCTCGTCATTAAGTACACTGTGTACATTTACAGTACTGCAGCTCCATATAGTGCACTGTGTACATCTACAGTATTTCATATAGTACACTGTGTATATCTGTAGTACTGCAGCTTCATATAGTACACTGTGTACATCTATAGTACTGCAGCTTCATATGGTACACTGTGTACATCTACAGTATTTCATATAGTACACTGTGTATATCTATAGTACTGCAGCTTCATATAGTACACTGTGTACATCTATAGTATTTCATATAGTACACTGTGTATATCTATAGTACTGCAGCTTCATATAGTACACTGTGTACATCTATAGTACTGCAGCTCCGTATAGTACACTGTGTACATCTACAGTATTTCATATAGTACACTGTGTACATCTACTGTACTGCAGCTCCATATAGTACATTGTGTACATCTACAGTATTTCATATAGTACACTGTGTAAATTTACAGTACTGCAGCTCCATATAGTACACTGTGTACATCTACCATACTGCAGCTCCATATAGTACACTGTGTAAATTTACTGTACTGCATATAGTACACTGTGTACATCTACAATACTGCAGCTCCATATAGTACACTGTGTACATCTACAGTACTGCAGCTCCATATAGCACACTGTGTAAATTTACTGTACTCCTTATAGTACACTGTGTACATCTACAATACTGCAGCTCCATATAGTACACTGTGTAAATTTACTGTACTCCTTATAGTGCACTGTGTACATCTACAATACTGCAGCTCCATATAGTACACTGTGTAAATTTATTGTACTCCATATAGTACACTGTGTACATCTACAATACTGCAGCTCCATATAGTACACTGTGTACATTTACTGTACTCCATATAGTACACTGTGTACATCTACAATACTGCAGCTCCATATAGTACACTGTGTACATTTACTGTACTCCATATAGTACACTGTACATTTACTGTACTCCATATAGTACATTGTGTACATCTACAGTATTTCATGTAGTACACTGTGTAAATTTACAGTACTGCAGCTCCATATAGTACACTGTGTACATCTACCATACTGCAGCTCCATATAGTACACTGTGTACATCTACAATACTGCAGCTCCATATAGTACACTGTGTACATTTACTGTACTCCATATAGTACACTGTGTACATTTACTGTACTCCATATAGTACACTGTGTAAATTTACTGTACTGCAGCTCCATATAGCATACTGTTCCCTCTACTTTACATTACAGGCATTTGGAAGAATTTTTACACAACTTTTTTTTTACATAGGATTTACATTTGCATCCATTTATACAGCCGGATATATACTGAAGCAGTGCAGGTGAAGTACCTCGCTCAATCGGACCTGTGACCTTTCGGTTACAAGCCCAGTTCCTTACCCACCATGCTACGCTCTACCTGCAGGGATTGTTCTGGTGGCCATTAACCCCTACGAGCAGGTGCCCATATATGGAGAGGAAGTCATCAACGCCTACAGCGGCCAGAACATGGGGGACATGGACCCCCACATCTTCGCTGTGGCTGAGGAGGCCTACAAGCAGATGGCCAGGTAACAATAATAACGTTTTTATTTTAAAGCATATACATGGCAAAAAACTGTTAATATAAAAATAATTTGCTAACTATAAAACACTGAGCACTAGAAGAAGAATCAATAGCTTACACACAGTTGAGAGTATCGTAAGTGTAAGTATTTATAAGGGTTTGGATAGGATGTGGCCGTTGTGCTGCTGTTATCTGGGCTGGTTTTTATACACCCTGCTGCCAGACAATGCTGACGTCACGGCGTTTTGAGAGGGATTTTTTCAGGCTGTGATCACCTTTGATTGTGTTTGATAATGGAGTGTATTTTTAGAAACTGGGACACCGAAATATTTCCTCGTCTTTTTGCTCGAGCACTTTTTTGGCAAATGAAGTCATAAGTCATGTGCCTGTGTGTGCATGTACGTGCGTTTGCGCGCGTGTGTGTGTGCGTATGTGCGTGCGTGCGTGGGTGCGTGGGTGCGTGGGTGCGTGTGTGTGTGCGCATCCCCATACACAGTCATAGGAAAAAGTACATTAGCGCATTATAATGGAGCATCCTGAAGATTCTCCATTCGCAGCCACAGGGATGAGGGCATTAGCACGTTAGCATGGACCATTTAAACCAGGGTTCCCCAGTCTCATCCCAAAAGAGCCGGTGTGTTTTTTTAAACCAGGGTTCCCCAGTCTCATCCCAAAAGAGCCGGTGTGTTTTTTTTAAACCAGGATTCCCCAGTCTCATCCCAAAAGAGCTGGTGTGGGTGCAGGTTTTTGTGTTAGCCCAGCTCTACAACCCCTGATTCAGCGAATGAATTAATAATGAATCACGAGTCTTCAGGCAGGCCCTTGATTAAGTGGACCTGGGTGTCTTAGCGCTGGATGCCCTTTTCAGATAAGACTGGGGACCCCAGATTTAACCCTACCCACATTAGAATAAGCCTTGACTGTGAGTCTGAGTGCCTCAGCAGAATGTGTTTCTTAGGCATGCATTGTTAGAGTGAGGTGTCCACCCTCTCGTTACGCATTTGTGAAGAATGTTTTACATGCGTGTAGTGGGAGTGAAAATAATAATAATAATAATTAATAGTATACCCGGTTGAGTGTCTGTAGTGTTTGTCAGTCACGGGTCTGTGCAGCCTGCGTATCTGGAGCTGATTACAGTGTGAACGCGGGAGTGATTATCAGGGCTGAAGCGCGTCAGGAGTGCATGCAGATCTCCCGCGACCCGCCGTGCCTGTGAGGGCTCCTAACCGGCGGACATCTTGTGATTGTGCTGTCACGGGGGAGGGATGACTAAAATAATCACAGAGTTCCCTGACGAGCAGGATCGGCCCCATGATGGCGGGAGTGGGTGGATAATTGGAGTGTTCGTGTCTGCGTTCCTGACGTCTTCTTCTTTTAGCCGTTTTTTTTTTCTCCGTAACACAAAGGATTAAATAAAAAATAAAAACACATTCCGATATCCCGGTGCAGTCACCACCCACTGCCCTTCCCTTCTCTCTGTAGCGTCTTCGTGCGCACGCACGTCTGATGCAGAACTGAGCCCTGTTCACAGGGAGGTGTGTTGACATGAGAACCGCACGCAGCAGAGAGAAATTCAATTTTCTTAATTCTCTTAATTCTCTAAAATTCTTCTAAAATTTTCCTTGACGTGAGACAAGCTGAATGTGAGAATATGTCTCTGCTGTACGCAGAATGTTCTGGATAACAGCATTTGAAACAAATGTAATGATCACGGCTAATCAGGTGGGGGGTGGGGGGGGGGGTGGTGTGTGACTTGGGGTGACGAGGGAGGAAATTAGAGAGCCTGTTAAATTCAGCCTGTGACTGAAAAGCCCAAGAAGACTGGCTCAACCTGGCAGCAATAACCCCCTCCCCCCAACACGCACACACACACACACACACGCACACACACACACACACGCACACACACGCACACACACACACGCACACACACACACACACACGCACACGCACACGCACACGCACACACACGCACACACACACACGCACACGCGCACACGCACACGCACACACACACACACACACACACACGCACACACACACACACACGCACACACACACACGCACACACACACGCACACACACACGCACACACACACACACGCACACACACAGACTTAGGAAATAAGCTTTTTTTACTTTCTTGTGTTATCCTTTTAGATGGCTTTTTTAGATCTGTACTTGATGATGTTCCTGCTTGAGCTTCCTCGTGTGTTTTCTGATGATTATCAAATAAATACAACCAGTCAATCAGTCAATCAATCACTTCTGCCTCATGAATGTTTGAGTTTGCATTTCATACGCACTCTTCAGCTGATCCTTCGTTTCGTCTTTTTCATTAAATCCACTTCATGTAAATCCCCTCCAGCGGAGTTTCCCAGAGCAGGAGGGTGACTCTCTCCTCCACTCTGGTGTTGGAGTGAATACGGGCCTATCATATCGCTGGTAGAGTGGTGGCCCCTCCCACTCCTTACTCTGGAGCTGGTGCATTACTGGGCCTGTAGGGGGCGACAGAGAGGCCCCAAACGGAAAAAAACCGGAGGCCAGTTTTTATATGCGCTCACAGTCTGGAGGGTTAAGACCACCTGTGTGAATGATCCCTGAAATAGGATGCCTGTTTAATTTAAAGTGAATTTAAAATGTTTATGCGTTTATTGAATTTGGGCTCGATTCTCTGTTCTCTATTTCCATGGTCAGCCTCCTAGTATTCATTTCAGAAGGCTGACCCTCCACCCGCCTGGTTATGAATGCAATATCATCTCTGCCTGTGTGTGCTGTGCACAGGCAGCCAGTATTACTAAACATATATGTGGCAATATTGGTATTAAATATTAAAGGCTTCAAGCATCGCAAGGAGCTTTAACATATAAATTGCACCATACTGGATTCTCTGCCATTTTGATACATTTGCAAATTAATGGAAGCATTATCTCCTCCAAAACTGCAACTCCAGTTTGCTGTCTCCGAGCAGTGATGTCATGTGATTGCGTTGTCAAGGGGAGCAGGAGCACAGGTGATTTGATACTTAAACGGTTTTGTAAAGTGCAGCTTGTGTTGACAGGAAACAGAGGGTATGCTCGCTCACATTTGCAAGGTGTACGCTGCAGTTTTACAAACACTGGGAGTGGAGTGTCAATCAATGTGAGAGAGAGAGAGAGAGAGAGAGAGAGAGAATGGGCTGAATTGTTCCTGATGGTCAGGTCAGGCAACAATACAGGAAGTAGATATTCCACTCTGTACCACTTCCTGTTGTCGTAGGGATGAGAGGAACCAGTCGATCATCGTGAGCGGCGAGTCGGGGGCGGGGAAGACGGTCTCGGCGAAATACGCCATGCGCTACTTCGCCACGGTCGGTGGGTCGGCCAACGACACCAGCGTGGAGGAGAAGGTGCTGGCCTCCAGCCCCATCATGGAGGTGAGTGTGTGTGTGTGTGTGTGTGTGTGTGCGTGCGTCTGGCCTCCAGCCCCATCATGGAGGTGAGCCACGCCTGTGTGTGTGTGTGTGTGTGTGTGTGTGTGTGTGCGTGCGTCTGGCCTCCAGCCCCACCATGGAGGTGAGTGTGTGTCTGTGTGTCTGGCCTCCAACCCCATCATGGAGGTGAGTGTGTGTGTGCGTGCGTCCGGCCTCCAGCCCCATCATGGAGGTGAGCCACGCCTGTGTGTGTGTGTGTGTGTGTGTGTGTGTGTGTGTGTGTGTGTGTTTGTGTGAGAGTGTGTGCGTGTGTGTGTGTGTGTGTGTCTGTTTGAAATGACATGCATACCTCCCATAATGCAACCTTTCACCTGGCTGCTACCACCAAAACCACATAAGTTGTCAAGGCAGTGGTTAAAATAAAAGTGTGTTTCTGTTCATATTGTGTAAAAAGTAATGGAATGTCGTAATTGTGACTTATATAACTTGGCTCAGCCAGCCAAGCGTAGCACTGCTCTAGAGAAGGTGAGAGTAGAACGCTCGTACACACTCACATTCAGATCCCCATCTCTGTGTGAGGGGGCTGATGATCTGTCTGCTGTAAGAGGGACTGTGAATAGGTGTATTTTTTTTATACTTCTATATTGTGGGTAGATGAAAAAAACATCAGCACCATGTCAGGTTTACTCTGGAAAAGATATTTTGGGTAAGCATGCCCTTTTGAGGACAGAGTATCTGAAAACAACCTCCAGAACATAAAGCCAGTTTCTTAGCGCATGTGCACACTCATACACACGCACGCGCACACACACACACACACTCGCACGCATGCATGCACACACCCACTTAACAAAGATTTGTTCATGAACTGATAAAACTGATAAGAGAAGTGCATCATGGGAAAACCCTTGCCCTTCAGAAAGTTCATCTAATGCCAACAGCAGTGATTCAATGAGCAAATTGAAAATGAACCCCAAACCGCACAGCACACTACTGAATCCCATACAGCACTCTACTGAACCCCATACAGCACTCTACTGAACCCCATACAGCACACTACTGAACCCCATACAGCACACTACTGAACCCCATACAGCACTCTACTGAACCCCATACAGCACACTACTGAACCCCATACAGCACTCTACTGAACCCCATACAGCACACTACTGAACCCCATACAGCACACTACTGAACCCTGAAACCGCACAGCACACTACTGTACCCCATACAGCACTCTACTGAACCCCATACAGCACACTACTGTACCCCATACAGCACACTACTGAACCCCATACAGCACTCTACTGAACCCCATACAGCACTCTACTGAACCCCATACAGCACACTACTGAACCCCATACAGCACACTACTGAACCCCATACAGCACGCTGCTGAACCCCTTACAGCACACTACTGAACCCCATACAGCACACTACTGTACCCCATACAGCACACTACTGAACCCCATACAGCACGCTGCTGAACCCCATACAGCACACTACTGAACCCCATACCACACGCTACTGAAACTCACTGCACAGGAAGTTGGGCCTATGGTGCCACCACATCACAGTATTTTGACCAGGCTGTGCTCTCCTCAGTCTGAGCTCACAGCCTGGCTGATGTTTTACAGGTGAGGGGCGAGAGGAGGAATGGCTTTACTCGAGGCTACCCCCAAAAACTGTTTCATCAGGTCTGCCCGGTCCTCCACTTCCTCTTTTCCCTTTCCTCACTTCCTGTTCTTCTCTGCGCAGGCCATCGGGAACGCCAAAACCACGCGGAACGACAACAGCAGCCGCTTCGGGAAGTACATCCAGATCGGCTTCGACCGGCGGTACCACATCATCGGAGCCAACATGAGGACCTACCTGCTGGAGAAGTCCCGGGTCGTCTTTCAGGTGAGACCCGGGCTCACGCTCTGGCCCGAGTCACACGTGTGTGAAAACTGAGACCATTACCGAGTTTACCTGGTTTTCTGTCATAGTTTTAGAATCTCTTCAGTTCCGGTTGTCATCTTCATCTCCTATTCCTAGTAGTGTCATGCTGCCTTTTACAACAATTTACCGTTGAGTGGCTCCATTACTGAATGCTGTTTTCTGAAGAATCTGCCCATGAATGTTAGTTTAAATTGTTCTGAATTAAATAGCTGAAGCTAGAATGTGGAGTATATTATTCTTGGTGTGGTTCAGAATACAGCTGCTGCGGTGCATCAGATTTAGGCCACTTGTTCAGGCCTGCCTATGTCTTGCTTGGTGAGGATGTGTGTATGTTGTGCCGGGTGGCGGTAATTTTGCAGCCTGGCCTCTCTGAGGTGTGTGTGTGTGTGTAGTGTGCAGAGGTGTGTGTGTGTGTGTGTGTGTGTGTGTGTGTGTGTGAGACTGCAGCCTGGCCTCTCTGATCCATGTTTGCACTGCAGGCTGAGGACGAGAGGAACTACCACATCTTCTACCAGCTGTGCGCCTCCGCAGTGCTCCCAGACTTCAAAGACCTGGCCCTGAGTGAGTCCCGCCCTCCTCCTCTTACCGGCCTGCTGGGTCTCTTACAGCATCCGAGCAGTACAGACAGACGCCGTCCACCAATCACCGTCAGTGTTGTACTGTTTTGGTTGTTACCAACGGACTTTGTGATTGGTGCAGCAACTCGGGGTTCTATGCAGTGTGACGACACCGAAATTTCATTTTATTGTCCCTGGTAGATCCCAGATAGCCATGACAAATCCACCAATCACCTTTGCTGTTGTTCTGTTGGTTGTTAGCAATGTTCTCTGTAATTGGTGGAGGTCCCCTTTGTGTGTGGGCTGGGTGAGGATCAGCTCCTGGTCCTATGAGCTGCATGGTGCCTGCTGAACTGCCCAGAGGCTGCAAGAACAGTGTGGTCCAGCAGAGCCCCCTGAGTAAAATAAACCCTTTATTAATGTGCTATTGAAGAAGCATTTTGCGTTTACGGGCAGCCATTTGGAAGCGTGATGAGAAGTGTAACGGCGGAGTCTTCGCACATCCTGGTGATTGATGACGCCGGTGTGCGGGTTGTGTTCATCGCCGGGGCGTATCCATGGCGGATCAATAAGCGCTCGATCGGTGGCGATCGCCCCATGAAGCCGCTCTCGTGCTCTGCTCGAGATGACAGACCCGGCTCTTTATGTTTCCTATTAAAACAGACCTCCTGTGACAGTGTGGACCTAGCCGACTCGCTGTGCTGCTGCTCTTTATGGTCCTACTGTGGAAACATGGGAACTTTACGAGTATGTTAGCAGGTTATGGAGAAGCTTTCCTTTGGAGCTTCAGCCGTGACAGTAATCCAGGGGTGCTCAGTCTTATCCCCAAAGCGCTGGTGTGCGTGCAGGTTTTTGTTTTAGGCCTGCACTAAGACACCTAATTCAACTAACTAATGAATCATGGTCTTCAGTCAAGACCTCGATAAGTGGAATCAGGTGTCTTAATGCTTAAATGGAAACTTGTGTAAATTCAGTCTGTCCTGCTCCAAGCTGACTCCTGAGCACTTTCACTGCTGAGCGTTGTGTTGTTGTTGTTGTTGTTGTTGTGTTGAATGACCTGTGTGTCTGGTTTATATATGTCCTGTGAGACTTACAGTATATTGGCCCAGCAGCAGCTTCCCCTCAGGGATAAATAACCTGCACTGAATTTAAACAACCGATTCTTTCTTTCTACTGCGTCAGTCTTTCGGTCAAAGACGGCAAGGAAGAAGACTTGAGCCTGAGCTCCCATACTCAAATGGGCTTACTATATCCAAATACACTCAAGAGCCTTCTTTTGTAGTAATTATGGAACAAACTGATGTTGCAGGATGAATACTAGTCTTTCCTGCTTTATGATGAATATTTTTTTTGAGATTTTCACAGATTCAGTACAGTGATGTGTTTGGATCTTCGTGATTGCTGGTCAGTGAGACCACCTGTGAATAATCTCCTTCCTCTTCCTCCACCCCTTTCTTCCTCATCTCTCCTCTGTACGTTCGGCTCTCCTCCCCCCCCCCTGCAGCCAGCGCAGAGGACTTCACCTACACCTCCATGGGCGAGAACATCTTCATCCCTGGCGTGAACGATGCTGAAGATTTCGAGAAGACCATGCAGGCCTTCACTATGCTGGGTAAGCTGGTCATACATGCTGGAACTGATGAGGGTTAGCCAGTGCAGTAGTGTTAGCGGTTAGCATCAGTGGTTTGGGTAATGACTGGTGAGATGGGTTGGAGCTAATGGAGAAGTCTTTACTGTAGCATTAGCGGTTAGCATTAGTGGTTAACGGTAATGACTGGGTGAGATGCTTTGGAGCTAATGGGGCAGCCTTTGCAGTAGCATTAGCAGTTAGCGTTAACGGTTAACTGTAATGACTGTGTGTGATTCTGAGATGTTTTGGACCTGATGGGTATGGGTTAGACCTGGCCCAGGGGACACAATCCTGTCTGGAACCATGTCGCATTTTCAGATGTGGCTGCTAGATCAGAGTCTTGGAGAGCTGTAGGCTAGACTGACTTTTGTTTTTACCATAAAATTCGACAATGAGCCCTGTACTGATCTGATGATCTGATCCATTCTATCGCTCTCTCTCTCTCTCCCTCGCCCCCCCTGCCCCCCCCCTCTCTCTCTCAGGTGTGAAGGAGAGCCACCAGCTCAGCATCTATAAGATCGTGGCCTCCATCCTGCACCTGGGGAATGTGGAGATCCTGTCGGAGAGGGACGGGGAGTCATGCCACGTCTCGGTGAGTCTTCCCTTCCTACCCAGCTAACACCCCCTGACAGCGATTCCCCTTGGACCTGTGTCACACTGCTCCCTCCCTGGCTCCTGTCTTATCCCTAAACGGGCCTTCTTTATTATGATTTGATCTAATGTCCCCCCCCCCCCCCCCCTTCCCCGCAGCACGACGACCCCCACCTGCACCACTTCTGCCGGCTGCTGGGGGTGGAGCAGGAGCAGATGGAGCACTGGCTGTGCCACAGGAAGCTGGTGACGTCGACAGAGACGTACGTGAAGAACGCGTCGCGGACGCAGGCGGCTAACGCGCGCGACGCGCTAGCGAAGCACATCTACGCCCAGCTCTTCCAGTGGATCGTGGAGCACATCAACAAGGCCCTGCACACCACCTCCAAACAGCACTCCTTCATCGGCGTGCTCGACATCTACGGGTAAACAGCGTGTGTGTGTGTGTGTGTGTGTGTGTGTGTGTGTGCACACCACCTCCAAACAGCACTCCTTCATCGGCGTGCTCGACATCTACGGGTAAACCGTGTGTGTGTGTGTGTGTGTGTGTGTGTGTGTGTGTGTGTGTGTGTGCACACCACCTCCAAACAACACTCCTTCATAGGCGTGCTCGACATGTACGGGTAAACAGCGTGTGTGTGTTTGTGTGTGTGCGAGCGAGAGAGAGAGTGTGTGTGTGTGTGAGAGCGAGAGAGAGAGTGTGTGTGTGTGTGTGTGTGTGAGAGAGAGAGAGAGAGAGAGAGTGTGTGTGTGTGTGTGTGTGTGAGAGAGCGAGAGAGAGTGTGTGTGTGTATGTGTGTGAGAGAGAGAGAGTGTGTGTGTGTGTGTGTGTGTGTGTGTGTGT